>BQNB010124246.1:0-17596 GCA_026074375.1 Tanacetum coccineum
TTTAGGACTTTTAGATTAGAAATTTGAATTTTTAGGGCTTAAATTTGATTTACTTGCTTAATTAGTCGCGTTTTAGGATTCCCGTTATCGTTTTCATACTTTAAATCTTAATTGCTTTAGTTTTTAGTTGCCTTTACTTGCGTTTGCGTTATATTTGTAGGAATAGAATCCAAATCAAATCTTGACTATTCAAATCACGCGATCACGAACTTAACTGATTTTCAATTCACGCTTCGTCGGGATACGACTCGGGAAGATTTGGTCATCACTTTTCCTAATGCGATTTTCATTTCTTTACGGAATACTATTCTTATATTATTTGATAATATGTATTTTAGTTATATATATATATATTATATTATATATACTAGTAAACCCGTAATCAATTTTTGGCGCCGTTGCCGGGGTGATGTGTATCGAATATCGCGTTGAAGTTTGAAGATTAGTGTTTTGAAGACCCTTCCTCGTGAAATTATCGTTTTGTTATTTTCTATTATATAAAAATAAAAAAAATACAAAAATATTTTATTTTTCTCGATTTATTTTCGTAGATTTATTAGAAAAACCAAAAATACTTTTCCTAAAGTATTTAAAAAAAACAAAACCAAAAAAAATAAAAAAACAATAAAAACAACCGTTGTGTCACTTGTGAAATCGGCCCACCTTTAGATTACAAACTTTAAGAGAGGTTTAAGGAGGGTTGATCCTACGAACTTCGACCCGAAAGGAGAAGGTTTTTAAAACGCTTCGCGCTTACCCGCTCCTCCGCTTCTTTGTGCGTTTTCTAGAGAGCTACCGTACACTTGTTCGATTATTGGTTACAAAAATATTTTTCTTTTTTTTTCTCTAATTTTATTTTTAGTGCATGCGCACCCGCTCTTCGTCGAATTTAATTGTCGAATGTTCCACGACTCTGAAACATCGTAATCGCAGACGTTTCAAGCAACGAGTCAAACTATTTTCTCTTGAAGAGACTTTCGTAGTTACGATGGCCGATCAACGTACTATGGTGGAATTAATCCAAGCACCCACCGAGGGTTACGGAGATGCTATCGTTATTCCCGCTATTCTCGCGGAGAATTTTGAGCTTAAACATGGTCTTCTAAATCTTGTAACTTCAAAACAATTTTACGGATTTGAGAAAGAAGATCCTCATGCTCACATTCGTTGGTTTAACAAGATTACTTCCACGATTAAGTATAAAGATGTGCCTAATTCGTCGATTAAGCTTATGCTTTTTCCATTTTCTATCGAGGGGGCAGCCCGGATTTGGCTCGAAAAAGAACCCCCTCGTTCTATTCTTACTTGGGAAGATCTTGTTTCCAAGTTTATTAACCAATTCTTTCCTCCTTCAAAAACTACAAATCTCCGGAATGAAATTACGAATTTTCAACAACGTTTTGATGAATCATTTTGTGAGGCATGGGACCGTTTCAAGGATCTCCTTCGTGCATGCCCACATCACGGTTTTACGGAATTACATCAACTTGATACTTTCTACAATGCTTTAAACCCAACCGATCAAGATTCTTTGAATGCCGCCGCCGGTGGTAATCTTTTGACTAAAACTCCTCGAGATGCTTTGACAATTATTGAAAACAAGTCAAAAGTTCGCAACTCACGGAACAAACCGATTGTTTCAAAAGTGAGTACGAATGCTCCTTCTTCTTCTACCCCTCATTCTCCCGAGATTGCCGCTCTTGTCGACGCCGTTAAGGCTATGCTTCATCAGAAATCTTCTCCTCCTGCTTCCTGTTAAGACCTCACCGTCAGAAACCGTTAAAGCAATTTCTGAAAGTTGTGTGACTTGTGGGGGACCGCATCCCTACTATGAGTGTCTTGCCGCCGATGGAAACACTTTTAATGCTTCTGCAACTGCAGTAACTTGTAATCAGAATCAAGGATATCGTCCTCAAGGAGACCCAAATTATCGTGCTAGCAATCAAATGGGACCACATGGTTTTCCTCTCGTGCAAAATAATCAAAACCGTTTCAATCAAAATCAAGGTTATAATCAAAACCGAGGAAATAATTTCAATCAAGATAACCAGAATTATCAAGCACCGCCTTAAAATGGACCTTCAAACGATCTCTCGAGCTACATGAAGACAAATGACGTTAATATGAGAATAATGCAAAATCAAATAAGCAATATGAGGACGAAATTGAAGAAAGAGATGGATACTTCGTTGACTAGACAGAACAATGCGTTCAAGAATGAGCAAAAAATGAGTTAATGAATGATATTAAGAACATGATGAGTAGTTTTTTTCAAATGAACACCGCTTCTTCTTCGGGCTCGGTGAAGGTCCTAATGAACTGAATGGATCTTTGCAGCTTATAAAGGATGATAGCCAAGATGTATAAATACAAATGACTATGTAGAAACAATGACTATGAATACTATGTGTTAATGCGGAATCTTAACACAGGTACTAAGAAGAACAATGAACAACTGAATAACAACTTTATTAATGTGTTCTTGAGGATTACAGATTGCTAACTATGATAATGTATATCTTTTTCTAAGCTTGTGTATTCGTCTGTAATAGTCTATTTTGCGTCTATGCCAAAAAGGTGATCCTTTTATATACTAAGGATAACCATAATAGGCTTACATATCTTTTTCTAAAATATCTCATAAATATCTTTTAAATATCTTTTCAACGGTACTAACTAACTTTCTACTAACGGTACTAACTAACTAACAGTACTTAATACTTTGTACTGTCGGTACTAAGTATAACTGTCAGTACTAACTATTTGTATTGTCGGTACTAAGTTAAGAAAACATTAATCCTAACAATCCTCCCTTAAACATGAATGTTAAACTATTTTAACTTCATGTTTCTTCAATCCTTTAAGCTTCTTTTAACGCACAGAGGATGTATCCCAACAATCTTTATCAATTTTCTTTAAACATGTACACTCTAATCCTTCTTTTAGCACCACCTGTCTTATAAGCCATTTAGCAACATCTTTTTCAGCTAACTCAGCAACATCGTGTTTACCTACAATCCAACTAAGTAGGCTTTGTAGTTTTTTTGGCAAACTACCAGCCATTAACGTGGTTTGATGTTTTACCTTTACCAGAAGCCGTTTGCTCTGGGATAATAACTCTTCACTAATAATATGGTGAGTTAATTACCATACAGTTTTTGGAAAACTGTTCAACCATCAACGGATTTTGATGTCTTTAACCGAAAATAACCGGTTTGTGTTTGGACTAGCCAATATTCCATAGGCCATAACATGGTGCATTGATAAACCAGATAGTTCTTTAGCAAACTATATCTATCAACAGATTTGAGTAGTCTTTACCAAGAACTGTTGGATCTTGGACTAGCCAACCATCTTCACCAAGAAAGCAAGGGAGTTGAGAACCCTACATTTTTGGTAAAATTTAACCATAAAACAGATTTGAGAAGTCTTTACCTCAGCCGTTGCTGTGGACTAGCAAATTCTTATGCCTGTTAAGCATGGTGAATTGATAAACCATATTGTTGTTGGTGATTCGCCAACACTCAATCCCTTCTTACTTTCATCAGTCTTATTCTTTAGATTCTAAATCAGCAAGTACCTTCTTGATAAATCGTATCAATTCCAATGCCATTGTACTTTCTTCTTCAGACTCCAATTTTAGCTTTAGCATTTGCATCAGTATTTCCTTTTTCAAAGGATACTTCTTCTCTATTAGCATGTGAACGACTAATCCTTCATCAGTCATCAAAGTGTGTACCCCTGAAGAACTATGCAGCTTCCAACTGACTACTTTCCATTCATGCTGTGAGTTCCAAAACTCATCTTGTTCATCTGGATTGAACATAACTATCAAATCTCCCCAAAGAACTTTATCAAAACCTTCAGGAATCTTATCTTGATATATGTCCATCACAAGTTTATATACAGCATCTAAGTCTTCTCTGTCAAACACTGAAAGCACTCTCATCAATGTACTGAAGCATCTCTTTTGACCATTACTTCTTGTTACCACATTCATATTAATCTCTTCTGATCTTTTAGTTTTATCAAACTGTGGTTTAGTGCCAAGATACTCAGTCTTCCAGTCAATGATTGGATACTTCTTGTCAAGTATTTCATAATCTACTTCCTTGTCCTCATCTGGAGCTATTGTCAAGCATAATCTCAGCTCATCATTCTCTTTCTCAATGTCAGATGGGTCATCTTGAGAAGTATCTTGTTTGAATCTTCTTTTTCTTGACTTCATCTTTTTCCTTGTACCGTGCTTTCTCTTTCTTGTATTCTCTTCTCCTTTATCCTCTTCCTTGACTTCTTCTTTAGATTCCTGCTTGATCTCTTCTCCTTTGGAGGAATCTTTCTTATTCATTCTTTTGATCAGTCTATCATCTTCAACAGACCCAATAGCAATGAAATCTTCATCTGACCTTTTTATCTTTTCATACATTGCTGTAGTCTTCAACTCGTACTCTTCAACTCAGAATGTTAGTGAAGTTCCCACATGCTTAAGTAGGTCACAACTAATTTCTTAATTGATTCTTGGATTGGAGGTCTGTTTCTATGCCTCTGATCTTTGTCGACAAGGAATATTCTCTGAGCACAATTGTATCATGAAGAACTTACTTTGCTCTTTCTTCAATTGTGAAACTGCTCTCTTTCTTGCTCTGAAGCTTCTCAGCAAGAATTCTGTCTGCCTCAATACTTGCCTTTATAATCATCAAAGTTTTTTATAAGAAAGCTTCATTGTTGCTTTTTCCTTCAGCAATCTGCTTTCTTACTTCACTTCTGCTTCCCATTATTCTTGAATATTCCTAGGCCATTCTTCAACACTCTCAAAGCCTGTTGAATTTTCTTCACAGCTTGAGGAATATCATCATCTTCACTTTCAGATTCATCCTCTTCTACAATTTTCTTCTTTCCTTTGTCTTTAGGATCAATCTTTGGAAGAGGTTTTAATGTTAGAAGTGATCTTTGAGAAGTAGGCCTAGGTCTTTCAGCATCTTCAACTTCCCTCAACTCAACACCTTTCTCCTTTTCTCTTGAAACAGCTTTGGCTTGACTCATGTTGAGAAGAACCTTAGCTATTGTTTCATCATCTTTAAATATTTCAGCAGCAGGTGTTTGAGATGACTTAGAAATGGCCTTCAGTACCTTGTTCTTGCTCGTCAGAACTAACTTTTTGCCTGTCAGTACTAACTTTGGAATCGTCAGTACTAACTTTTGTTCTGTCAGTACTAACTTTGGAATCGTCAGTACTAACTTTTGTTCTGTCAGTACTAACTTTTTCTTTGTCAGTACTAACTTTTTCTTTGTCAGCATTAAGTACACCGTCAGTACTAAGCATATCCTTTCTTAATCTCCTTTTCTTCATCAACCATTTCCTTTGTCCTCCCTTCATCTTGAGCATCATTTGTTTCCATATGTTCAACAGAATCTTCATGAAGTTCATCAAACAAAGGATTTCCTTGAACAAATGATTCACCCTTAGCATACTTCCTCCCTTGTTTGGATACATGCTCTTTGTGCGCCTTTTGTTTCTTGGAGAATCGCTTTCTTGGCAATCTTTGTTTCAAAGAGACACTCTTTATCCATGATCTATGATGTTTGATGACAGGTTGAGTTTGTTTCTTGAGCTTGTGGATCTTAGCCTTCAAGAGTTTGATTTCCTTGGCTTGATCTAAAACCTGTTTACATAAAGAGATACAAAGATCATAGACATTTTAGAGAGTCATGTCATCCTCATTCCCTGAAAGGGATGTATCACTGGATGAATGATCTCTAAGATTCTCACCAGTAGGTTCTGGGATTGAATCATGAACAATAGGAGTGGGTGAAGGTTTTAGTGAAGGTCTGGGGGAAGGGTCAGGTTATTGCTCAAAAGGTACCTCACTAGGTTGAGCAGAAGATGAGTCAGGCAGTGACTGATTTGGGACATCACTAGTGGGAGCAAGAGAGGGTGATGGTTGTCTAACATTTGATTTTGAATCCATAAAACTTGCCCACAGCAGCTTGCAGCAGCAACATATTCGGCTTCTGTAGTAGAAGTGGCCACAATGGTCTGCTTTTTGCATTGCCAAGTAATGAGTCTCCTGCCAAGAAATTGACAACCTCCTGTTGTGGATTTCCTGTCAAGATTTGCTCCAGCATAATCACTATCTGAGTAGGATTCCAAGTCAAATGAAGACACTCTAGGATACCAAAGGCCCAGTTTGGGTTTGCCCTTTAGGTACCTAAAAATTCTTTTGACAGCACTTAAATGAGAGGTCTTTGGAGTGACTTGAAACCTAGAACAAGCACAGACTGCAAACATAATGTCAGGCCTAGAAGCAGTCACATACATTAAGGAGCCAATCATTGACCTATAGAGATGGACATCAACATCACTGGCTTCCTCATCTTTGACTAAAGGCTTCTGAGTCTCAATTGGTGTATTGGCAGTCTTAACACTTGCAAAGTCAAAGCAACATACTTATCCTGGCTAATAAATACACCATCTGGTTTCTGTTTGACTTGTAAGCCAAGAAATCTCCCATTGAACTCATCTGAAATCTACTCTTCATCAAATACCTAAGAGCAGGCTAATTTCTCTCATGCCTACACGGTGAAGTTATGATAATGAATAAGTGTTTGGAATGATTGTGATCTCATTAATCTCAAGCTTATGTTGCACCCCTATTTTATCTATCTTATCAGTTTTTCTTATCAACTTAGATTATATAATCATATCGGTATAGGTCGAAAGACCCGTTATGATCTATATGGTTTTAAAGATTTGTCTATGGTTTTTTATCGTTTGTGTCTAGAAATCCACATTCGTAAATTGATAAACAAAATAAGCTTTGAATAGTAAAAGTTAACTTGATCCAGTGAGTGACACAACTGTCCTAGGCAACTAAATTATAAGTCTTAATTTAATATATTTTAATTTGTGAAAACGTTTCTGATGATAAATCCTTTTTATAAGTTAAAAGTTCCATCTTGGAGGTCTTAATCATTACCACTACTTATAAATTATTTTTAACTATCCGAGCAATCATCTTTATTGATAACTGAGTAAAACAAAAGTTATTTTCAAAATTGTTAAAGTCTATTTTCTTTCTGATAATTCAAACACTACTCAAATCCCTGTGGACGACCTGGTCTTACCTAAAAAAGATTATACTACATATGGGGTGTTATACCTTTACCCGTGTGTTTCCCATAATAAAATTGGTAATTTTCAGTCATTATAAATTTAAAGCTTTTAAAACACATCAAAGTTTTTGGCACCGCTGTCGGGGATTTTTAAGCTGTTCTGTAGTCAACTCTGGAAAATTATTTTAACTCTCCCTCTTTTTCAAAAAATCGCTTTACAGTTTTCTGGCAAACTGACTGTTAGCCTTAATTTATAATTATCAACAAGAATGTTTATTGGAGTCTTAGAAAGTCAAACTAGTGTCTTTGTATTGTAAAATAAAAAAAAAAATAGAGTAGTCGGGTTCAACGAGGTCCTTGGATTGTAATCTAATATTAGTTCGTGTTTCGAGCTCAAGCCCAAAGTTAAACACAATCCCGGCCCATTATAAAGCCTAAGTGCCAAGATTAGCAAGGCATAGGCTAGAAATAGAACCCTCTCACCAAGGATACAGGGTGGTTGGTTAACATTTTTCATTGCCTTGTAATCCACCAATTCTCTTAATCAAATCTCTTTCTTGTTTCTACTCATACTACTTCTTTCTCTCTAAGTTATATTTCTTCTTATTTGTCTAGCATATTGGTAAAGATTAGTGTGTGTAATGGGATTAATTCATGGATCAACATGGATCAAAGGCCAAGGGTGATTACTGTTTAGTTTTGTGTGAAATTTTGTGGGGTTATTGGTTTTGTTTGATCTTGTTGTGGGGAGATCGAAAAATAGCAAGAAAAAAATCAAACTTTGATCTTTGTTTGTGGTTAAAGGTGTTAAAGATTTGTACTTTCGGGCTTAGAAGTATCCCTTGCATCATTACTAGTGTTTGAGAACATCCATTTTGTAGCTTTCATTAAAGTTTGGTGATTTTTTCTTGACTGCGTTTTGACTAACTAAAGGGGTGTTCTTCACTGCGTTTTGCTTCATTTGTTGCGTTTTACCTTAAGACACTGCGTTTTGCTTCATTCGTTGCGTTTTGCCTCAAGACACTGAGTTTTTCTTTATTCGTTGCATTTTGCCTCAAGACACTGCGTTTTGCTTCATTCGTTGAGTTTTGCCTCAAGACACTACGTTTTGCTTCATTCATTGCGTTTTGTCTCAAGACATTGCATTTTGCCATTGCGTTTTGCCTCGCAGAGACACTACGTCATAACAAATATTGCGTTTTGCCTAGAAACATTGCGTTTTGTCTCTTGCAGTTTGTCTAGGGCGTTGCTATTTGGTTATGCGGTTTGTCTTCAAACATTGCGTTTTGTTCACTGCGTTTTATCTCAAGATTTCATTGCGTTTTGTCTCAAGATTTCATTACGTTTTGTCTTAAGATTTCATTGCGTTTTGTCTCGAAACTCTTGCGTTTAGTGAAGACTGCGTTTTGTCTCGGAAATCTTGCGTTTTGTGTTGACTGCATTTTGTCTTTACACAAGTATGCTGCGTTTTGTCCGACCAACTATTGTTGCGTTTTCCTTGAACTTGTGTTTTGCTGAACATTGCGTTTTGTCTTAACACTGCGTTTTGTATCACATTCTTTTGGACTTCACAATTTCGGATAAACCTCAAGGACTATCTTCAAGGACTTATAAACTTCATTTGGACTTAAAACGTTAATTAACTAATCAAACATCAACCTTAACTTCAAATCAATTCTACTTTCACGGTTTTTCTATTGATTTCGTAAAATCCCGACAAGTAATTCACTTTCTTCTCGGTTTTAATCATAGAGTTGTAAAATCCCGTGGAGGTTAACTTCATTCATTCTAAACCACAATACAATCAACACTTTATAACACTTAAGATCCGATATCCATTCACAACTTCATCAAAATGTCAAATACCAATATGCAAAACTCAAACATCAAGTGTTCTTCAGAATGACACAGTTTCTTCTTGTTCAATTTCTAAAGTTCAAGAGTAGACACAACTTTTAAGAATTAAATGCATGAACAGTCTTCGAGCAATTCAGTCACAAATCAAGTTTCTCATAGAAACTTTACAAGATTTTGGTAACATGCATATCTTCAAGAGAACATTCTCTCAAGACTTGGATTTACTAGAAAATCATCTTACCAAATAAATAATTTCTCAGACTGATTGCAAGACTACTTTGACAAAACTCATAACAACGTTTGAAAATACTTTCAATTCAAAATTAAAAGCGCGTATGCAGAATTATACAAGATATGATGCTCAATCATTTTACGATGCAATGATCTTTAACATGGATTCCCTCGGGAAATACATGCTTGAGTTAATTCTTCATCAACAACGAACTCCACAATTGTTGAAACAAAAGAAGTTGATGCAAACACAAGAAGATCATTCACATCCAATTCCAGCATTGAATGTTGATTCATTGAAAGTTGATTTAGTTGTCATACAAAACACTTGTTCTGAGAAAGAAGACAGTAATTCAGAGACTGCATCCAGCAAATTAGTAAAGGAATGCAGCTTGAATTCTGAAACAAAAGATGTGCATGCAATCAAATACAAGATGTCAAAAGCAAAAGAAAGATGCATGGCATATTTTCGATCTCTTCATTCACACCTTCAAGTTCTTTCAAAAGATGACTTAAAAGGCACTCGCATCGAACATGGATTCAAACGGGCATTCATGTCACTCTTTGGTCAAGATGTTGATACTTTCACAAGGAACAATGCTACCAACGTAATCAACTACAAAAGCAACCTTGACAAATATGAATTTTCAAGAAGATGGATCCATACACAAAAACGCCTTTTGGGTGGAAAACAAACCAGTTCCAAAGGTTCATTGATTTCAAAGTTTTACATGGATTATGACAGTCAAATGACAGACACGTACTTTGTTGAATACACTAGACTCGAGGTTCATACACTTAGAGATACACTACTCCAACACCTGGTACTGTAAGAAAGGCGTTACTGAAAGAACACGTCATCAAAGACAGTATGAAAGAAGGGTGAATAAAAGACAGATGCAGACGCAAGAGAGTAAGATTGATATGAGCAAAGCATTGGATGCTGATTTGGTTGACACAGAAAGCATTAGGACATACTCAACGGTGCAAGATGACAACAGCAGGTCAGGGAATGATACAGATGCTGATGATGTAGATATCAGACCCATTTATGATGAAGAGCCAATTCTGTTAGTACAATTGACTACTGAATGAATTAATCTTTGCTATAGGACAACAACATACTGAGCAACCTAAAATCATTGTTGAAGGTAGGGTTGACCAGTATCCTGAAACATGTCAAGTTAAAAGTCATATGCTTGATTCATCACCTGATAACCAGACAACTGAATACTCAAAACAATCACTCGAGTCTGAAAATATTTTGCTCAAAGAGACAGTTGCCCAATTTCAAAAAGATTTTTTAAGAATGGAAGCACATTGCATTGCTCTCGAACTTAAATATCAAAATCAATCTTTAAAATCAGGGCAACATGGTCAAATTTTGAATGAAACAAGTAATAAAGCCAAGATTGAAAAGGAAAATTGATGTACTTGAAAACATGAACATCGAATAGAACATAGTGTGGTGCTACATTACGTAAGGAAAAATGAACTTTGAAATACACATTATAAAGATTTGTATGATTCTATTAAAATCACGAGATCTAAGACACAAGAACCAGAGACAACATCTTCACACACACTTTGCTAATAATGCTGACATAAAGCTCAATTTCATTGAAAAGGATTTAGCATTTCTGGCTTTAAAAAATGACTAAGGAAGTTAAAAGGAAATAGTGTAATACTAAGTTTGATAAAACTCAGTCTTGGTGAAACCCGGATTTACCATCACTAAGAAACCAATCAGTTGTTTAGAACAACATCGAATGCGTTTAATCTGAAAGGCTCAAATGTCAAAACAACGTTTGGCCTCCCAAGTTTATGTGAATAAGTAATTTGGTCAAAACCAGTCACTCAACATAATTTGCCTAAGAAAACATAATCCACGCTTTTGCAAAACCTGATCACAGATTTTCATCTAGCTCCATCTAGAATAGTCTAAGAACATGGCAAGATTAGTTCAAATGACATGGTTCAAAAATCCCTATCTAGATGTAGTAAGAAAAAGAAACAAGAAAGAGATAGAACTCACAACAACTAGTGTGCAATACTTCTTTGGAAATTCAACCACTACTAATGAAAGCAAACCAAAACCCTAGAGCAACAATCAAACATCTAGTGAGTTTGGCCTGTATCAAGAGTAAAAGCTTGCTTACATAATGGCTGTGCCCAAAGCAGATCACTCTAAGAGTTCTAGTTCTTTTTCAGATTCCAAAAACTTTGTTTGTTCTACATGTCATAAGTGTATCTTTAATGCAAATCATGATGCTTGTATAACAAAACTCCTTAAGGAAGTAAATTCACGTGCTAAGACTCAATCCAATAAGACCATAATATAACAAACCCGTAGATCAAAAGAGTCATACCAGAAAACCAGGTAGGCAGATCTTTACAGGACATAGTTTTCTCTAATAATTACTTTCCGATGTGTATGAGAAAACATCTCCTAAGATCCTGATCTTAGGTGGAAACCCACGGGTAGAATTTTCAAATCTATTGGTCTTAGGTGGATTTCTACAGGAAAGTTATTCGACTCTTGCACAAGAAAGGTTGAAAGTGAACCCCACATTGTTCGAAATGTAGATATCCCACATATTCATCTTGCAAAACAAACTCTGGATGTAAGTGCAGGTACAAGTCAAATGTTCAGAAGTGAACAAAGTTCTTGATTAAGTACAAAGGTAACCTTATGTAATTGTCAACAAGGAAAATCCAGAGTAATGGTTTTGCTGAAAAGGCTGATATCTCAAAAACCATTGTCAAAGTGGATTCACAGATGATGATACAGAAAAATGACGTTTGATCACAACATATCAAGCCTCGAACCTCAATGTAAAACGACGTTTGAACAAAACGGTTCAAGCCTCACACCACAATGTCAACAGAAGTTCATCAAGTAGCTGGAGGTCAGTAACGAACGGCAAAATGAGCTGGATTTTGCTATTTCGGAAGGTTAGAATCCCTTTGTTCGACAAATATTTCAATGGAGAAAATCAAGTTGTTTCAAAGACTTCTGTTGTCACTACTACTGATGCATCAAATAAACGTCAACAACAACAACCTGATTCAACTTTATCTACTTCAACTCAAGCAACAACTATCTCTGCTAATGGAAACTTCAATTTGTAAATATTTTTATTTTTCTTCATTTTGATTTATAAATATTTTTGAAAAAGAAAATACAAAAATATAAAACCAACAAAAAGAAAAAACAAAAATATAAAATCTAGAAAAACAAAATATAAAATCAGAAAAATTTCAAAAATACCAAAAAGATCTTCTCCGACATGTCTCTGGAATCGATTAACATTTACGGTACCTAGAAATGTTGATTAACATCGACACGGGGTGTAAATGAAGTTCGAACAGGAGTATCTAAATGCTTTCAAAACAAGTCATTTTCTAAATTTTTCTACATGACATATGTACATTTCAGTGTCATAACACGATCCTAATGCTATAGGGAAGTGTATGCCTCTGTGCGCTTACACTAAAATAGAAAGAGAAATTCTTCTATCATTTTTAAATCGTTGAACATAATTTTACAAAAAGAACTTTCATGTCAAAATTGTCTACAATATAATATTGTGGTATTTTTCCATAAAAAAGGGGTATTATTTTAAAATTGAGTGTTTCAAAACACATCCCTTCCTCGAATAATATTACTAATAATTGTAGTAACGTAGAATGTCATTTTAATGTAAATCAATTTCTGAGGGGAGCTTAATCAAACAAAGCCTGTTTAATTATTTGGAGTACATCTCATAAATGTCAATTTTATGTATCCAAACACATTTTGTGAAATTAAAATGTGGAAACTTATAATGTCAATTATTAATATACATTGTTCACTAAGGCATCTCACTCCGTCTTCAACATTTTGTGGTGTCATATCAATTTTTCATTCCAATGTCAAGTTTTAATAAATATTGGTATCCCACATATACTGTTGAAGGGGAGCTATCCGGAAAATGAATTCATGCAATATCATGGTATAATTTTTCTCCCCATGGAATTTTTCATGTCAAATTTTAATCAATTGGTATTTCAAATACTAAGTGTTTTATTATTTAAAATAAGGGGAGAAAATGTGATTAAAATATGTTATAGACGAATGTGATCTTTAAGACTCTAAGTACAACTCTTTCCTTCATGTGCTAAACAATTTTGATCTCGGAAACACAACGTGTAGGGGGGAGTATTTGAAATAACAATGTCAGAAAAGGTTTTATGTTTCGATCTTCTATACCCAACAACCTATTAATTTCATGACGATTCTGAAGTCATAAGGTGGTTAGGTTAGGAATAAGTCCTACGATCCAACCAGAACCGGAGGGATCTACCCAAGGACACTCCATAGTTAGAAATAGCAGTCCTTAGGTATGAATGGAGAAGAATGAGTAAAAGGGAAAAATGCCGACTAAGATTGAGCTAACACTGGAACAATCACAACAAGGTGTTAGTAATGAAGTCTTGGTAAGCATTGAAGGGGTTGAAGAATGAAAAAGAAATGTATGGATAAAGGGTGAAAAGAAAGAAGCCCTCCACACAACTTAGGCAGAAACCAGGTCAATACATAATCTATCAAAATCACAAAGATGATTGTTGATATTGAAGACGACATCATGGACCCAATGATGCAATGCAAGCCACCCTTTGTATCCAGCCATTCGGTGTTTCCTCTTAAAAGAAACCTTCTCAATTGTTCACGGAGATACACATTGTAATCTATTGACCATCTCACTCCGAGATTGTTAATATTGAATAGGTTGCAGTCTGCTCCAGCCTCCGATTACTAAAACCAAAGTGCACAAATCAAGTCAAGAGCCAGAGAGATCAAAGTATAAAACTCATTAGACACAATGTCAAAATAACACTAGTTGAAACACATAAGGTTCACAAGCTAAAACAAAGAGTCCTATGCATTATCCTTGAGATCTTGCCAGAACATCTGAGTGATACTTCAGTATTCACCAGTGAAGATGGAAATCCTGCTTGAGCAACATCAAAACAAGCTCATGGTAGGTTGACTTAAAAGCAAGATTCTATATAAATCAAGCTGTGATAACTGGATATCAATTTTGGTCCATAAATGAATTGATGAATTCATCAAGAAAGCGGAGTAACTATCTGTTCACTCTTACCGTGTTGTCTGCGTTTGAGACATTCCTGTAAATGAATCTAGCAAGCAGTTGTAAGATCTATACATGCTGTTTAGAAGATCCTACCTTTGAGCTCGAAACCCTGTCAAGGAGATTCCTTTCTTTGAATCTACTTATCACAGGTATAGTATTTATACTATAAAATGGGAATCAGGAGGTATAATGCAACCCAAAAAAAAGATGAATACAAACTAAATCATCTTTTATTGCTAGCTGTTTTTATTTTAGATAAGGCGACGGTGTTGCACCTCAATTCCAGGCAAGTTGGTTCAAAACCAACCTGCTCATACTCCCAGCATTCAAAGTCAATCATTCAACGACAAGATAGTTGATTCTAATCTCCCCACCATCAAAAAGCCCTCAAAGACAAATAAAGAATCATAAGAGTTGGGGAGATTGGTAGACTTATAATCACATATGTCAAACAAGAATGTAACAAGTATGACAAGTGGTCAAGATATTAGCACAAGTTGATCAAGGAAAGTCAAATCAAAGATGATTCAAGTCAAGGAGATGATGCCAGATAACGATCTCAAGAATTTCAAGTCAGAAGATAAATACTCAAATCAAGATCTCACAAAGCATGGTTGAATAAAGCCATTACAAACAAAAGAACAAGACAAATAAACAAGGAAAGTATAAACGTCAAACGTCATATCTTCAATGTCATCGGTGGTACAGAGGAGTTTGAAGAAAGAGACCTCAACATTAGGGGAGATTGTTAGCCTTAATTATATTAAGTCAAACAAGAATGTTATCGGTCTTAGAAAGTCAAACTAGGTCTTGTATTGTAATAGGCTAGTCGGGTTCAACGGGCTTGGATTGTAATCTAATATTGTCCGTGTTTCGAGCTCAAAGCCCAAGTTAAACCAAGCCCGGCCCGTTTAGAAAGCCCAAGTGCCAAGATAGCAAGGCATAGGTATAAATAGAACCCTCTCCACACAAGGAGAGGGTGTTGGTTACATTTTCATTCACTTGTAATCCACCAATTCTCTAATCAAATCTTCCTTTCTTGTTTCTCTCTCTACTTTCTCTCTCTCTAAGTTTTCTTATTATTTTCTAGCATATTGGTAAAGATTAGTGTTGTGTAATGGATTAAATTCATAGGATAACACTGACCCAAACAATTTCTCCTTTGGATGCATACATGTGCTTCCAATTATGAACTTGTTGAACCGTACCTGAACCTGAACGTACATTGAATCGAAGACTTCGTCGACAAAACAGAAGTTTTCCATTCGATCAAAGAAACAACCCACCTCAACACCCGAGAATTGTCTATCCGCCAATTCTCAACATCAATTACTTCCGTCACTTTCTTGATATTCTTTGAAATTACGATCCAATGGATGATGAACCCATGTGGGCTGCCGAACGTGTTGTCGCTCCGACTCCTGGTTCCGCAATCACTATTCCTGAAACCGCTAACGAATTTTCCATTAAAGGTAACCACTTGACACTCGTCAAAGGAAACTAATTTAATGGTGGAACCAAAACCAATCCTCATAAAAACATTCATGAATTCCTCAGAATCTACGATATGTTTAAATACAGAGATACCAAGAATGAAGCTGCCCGCCTAATGATGTTTCCCCTATCACTCACTGGAGAAGCAAAAACATGGCTAGACAAACTCAACGAAAGAACTATCAAAACATGGGATGAACTTCGAACTGATTTCATTAGCCGATTCTTTCCCCCAGCTCTCTTTGACCGACTCCTTGGAGAAATCCATGCTTTTTCTCAACATGAAAATGAATGTCTAACCGATGCTTGGCTTCGTATGAAGGAAATGCTCAGAAATTTCCATGGTCATAATATGTCCAAAGGCAATATTATCAAAATCTTTTATCATGGTCTCAACGAGATAACCCAAAAAGTTCTAAATGCTACAGCTGGTGGTATTTTCCTCTATAAAACACCAAATCAAGCTTATCAGCTTCTCGAAGATAGTCTTACTCAAGCTCGACTAGGAAAAATCAAAAAACCAAATCATCTCTTAAGAAAATTGTTGCTTTCGCCGCTGAAGGTAACAGTAATTCCGATAATGTCAAAATTATGGCCGAATGGATGCCATGCCCATAAAAATGGATGCTCAGTACAAAGAACTCCAATCTCATGCAAAACAACCAACACCCGATCTTGACGATGATGACATACCTATGTCCCGTGAAGAAGATGCTAAATTCATGCAAACTTTCCGTAAGACTCATTTTTACAATGATTACCGCGACCGAGACTTGAATCACGATAATTGGTGTTCAAGCGGATGAAATGATTACAACTGAGACAACTATCAATCTAACATCGATGATAAATCTTATGATCTTCAAATACAATTTAACGATTTCATGAAATCTCAGCAATCAACAAACGCTTTTGTTAAAGAAACATTCATGGACCTGAAAACTCGACTCGAAACAGTAGCCAAAAATCATCAAGCATCAATCCAAAACCTCAAAACTAAGTTCGACAGACTCGCTGATAAGCAATCTAGTCGACCTTCTGGATCTCTTCCAAGCAACACTCAACCAAACCCACGAGGTAACAACTCTACAGCCTATCAACCATCGCAATCTCGTAATGAGTATGTGAACGCTGTATTCACAAGAAGTAGTAAATCTTATGATCTACCAGATAACCCAAATGATCAACAAAACAATTCTGAAACCCCTATCAACTTCGATAGCGATGATGAAGACGGTGAACCAACACCACAACCAAAAACTCAACCTCCGAAACCAGTCAAAGAAAAGCCGTTACCGATCATTCCAATACCCTGTTGGAATAGCTGAAAATATACTCGTTGATGTTGGTAAATTCATCTTCCGTGCCGATTTTGTTATTCTCAAAATGGAGGAAGATAGTTCCTCTCATTTTGAGGCGACCATTTTTCACACTGCTGATGCAGTAATTCGTGTTAAACAGAAACAACTCAATCTAAGAGTTGAAACTGAATGAATGATTTTTAATATCGACTCTGCCATTAAAAACTCTTATTCAAACGATGATACCTATTTTAGTATCGATATTATCGATGAAATCTTAAAAGAAGATTTTGATGCTCTTCTAGACGAAGGAAGCAAAATCCTCCATTCCATCGAAGGAACCGTTCTCGAAGAAGAAATCTTTTTTGAATTTGATAAATTCATAGCAATGGTTTCAAATGAAAACTATGGCTCTGAGTCCAATGATAAAGAGCCAAAATTTGAAAAAATCACCATCAACAC
>BQNB010124247.1:4669-19969 GCA_026074375.1 Tanacetum coccineum
TCCATTGATCTCCAATTTCTCTTTTAGTCCTTCTTGTTTAGTCGTTAGCCGTTACCATTAAACACTTAACGATCGTTAACTATTTACGTGTAAAATCAATAAATAAATATTTATTAATCGTTAACTTGTAGTGAGTGCAATCCCGTGATCTTGAGTTCGATCCTAACACACAACTATTATTTTTACGTCCATAAACTAACATTTGTTCTATTTTGGGATTGACGTTCACTACTACAAAAAATGAAATAAAGCCCCCTAAATAGAGCCCTATTTAAAAAAAAATGGGGATCTTTGTTTGATTCCCGATTTTTTTCACTTATAAAGCCAGGTTCGTATTTAAATAACCGGGCTCTATTTAGTTGTCCCTAATAAAGCCATGTTTCTTAATTTACAACCGGGCTCTATTCCTTTGGGCGGGATTAATTCAACTTTTGGATCCAAAAAATCAGTGGGCGGGATTTAATCAACTTTTCAATTCATAAAAATTCATCGGATTCACAAAATCATATACCGCCATTGTTCTTTTTCTATTGCCCTCACTCCCATCAACATATTATCACTAGCTGTTACCTCTACCGCATTCATCACAACACCACTGCCACTTGCAATGGTGAGTCATATTATAATACCCTAAACTTACAAATATAAATTTATAATAACTAAAGATAATAAAAGTATTGTATTGGTGCATATTTAAATGAAGTCCTTATTAATGTTTTCTACAACTAGCAATAAACGTGTGACATAACTATGAAATATAAAAGCAGTTAGTGATAAAGTAATAAATACTAAAAACTTTGATTGAGTCTAATTTGAACCTCCCATATTGGCTTGGTCAAAGATATACTCGGCCCACTTCCTCCTCCAAAATCTCGTATAGTTTGTTAATCATTCATCCTTATAACTTCATTCAATGTACACGTTTCTTTCCAAAACTCTCAAAACAAAATCAAAACTAGTTCCAAACTATAACTCATTTGCATAATTAAGAAAAGTTGGAGAGTAGCAGAACCCAACCTGGGTTCACGTTGGTATATTTCGTGTTCCGGTTTCTGTTCGTGTACGTACTAACAGTTTTGGTTTCGTTCGAGTCCTTTTTGGGTTTTGGTTCGTGGTTGGATTTGGTTTCGGGTCGTGTGTAGGTTAAGAGTTTGGTTCGGGTTACTCGGTACTGGTTTCGTTAGCAGGAGAAAGATCGAGTTCGTGATTCGATTGTGTCTCGGGACAGATTTTCATTAGGTGTACGTATTTGATTTCGAGTTCGGTTTCGGTTTCCTTTTGACCTCGTGTAGCAGCCTAGAGGTATATATCAAACCTTTGTTTTTCGACATATGAAATTATACACTAATCATGTTAATATGATATAGTCTGTTACGTTAAGAAACCTTTTTATATGTCAATATATGGTATCTAGATATCTATCATTATAAAGCCATAATCAAGCCATAATCAAGCATGACTAGTAAATGAAAAACTAATAACTTGTGATTTTAAAACATGTCATTTTTTATGAGTAACTGAATACCATGAGCTACACATGCATACATGATTATTAACGTCAAAATCATAACATGGATTTTAGTTTTATAAAATGAAGTTAAGAAGTCTGATGATATATGAAAACTATATAGCAAGTGAGAAAGAAGATGTAGGCTTAGCTTAACAATGTTTCTTTCATTGATTATATTTGATGTTATAATGATTTTTTTTTTTTTTGGATTAATCAACAAGCCAAGTCATTCTTTTATAAATCATATTTACGTCAACTGTTTTAAATCTATAAAAGTAATCCCACAATTCACATATCAAGCTACTTGTTGTATCTTTGAGCTATTGGGTATATTTTTGAAAATGCGTTAATAAAAACTTAGAATCTAAAATGGAGCTGATTTCTTTGTTGTTGTACACACCGATATATGTCATTTTGGCCTAGTTAATGAGTTAACTAAAGTATATACGAACACATGACCTGGGCTCATGTAAACCATTTGTTGTTTTGATAGTTTAAGAGTATAACTAAGTATAAGTATGTAAGTCATTGACATCATTTCCATATTAGAATTGATTTGTAAATTATCCTAGAAGCATACAGATTGAACCCTTGAACTCGTTTGACACATGATTCATTTGACATTGCCATGATATGAATTTATCCGTTTTGTTTAGACATCCACTTCTTTGGACATACTATGTTTCGTTTCGATATGCTATATGAACCCTTTGTTTTATACTGATGCCCGAGCTAACTAGCCATGGAGGTACCATGGCCGCGTCATTGAGGCACCAATGGTGTGACACTATCTGTGGCGGTGTGATCAGTCCACGGTGTTCCCTTTCGTTTTGTGTGCTCTATTATGCACTTGACTATATATGATTTGATTTGTAGGGAGCGTATGGATGCATCCTAGGTACTTTGTTTAGTTTAGTTTATGTGCATGGCTTAGTGTAGTGCCAACACCTCATTGCACATTTCGTTTCGGTACATGTGGAGATTGAAACTCCCTTGTACAACTTGCTATGATATATGATGATTATTTAGTCTAAGCGTGTGGCATGTTGTAGACTTTCGATTCGAGCTCGTGAGGCATTTCTATATGTTTTGTTTTGCTACTTATTCGTTCAGTTCTGATGATATATGAAATCTTTGATTCCATTTCGTTAACTTATGTATAATTGATTTATAAGTTTCGTTTATATCTGTTCACTGAGCTTTAGCTCAGCCGCATTTTCTTTTCTCCGCGACAGCTAATAAGAGGGAAGCTGGGTATGAGTGAAGAGTGCTTAGGAGGTCTTAGTGGACCGAATTGATGATAGCTTTTCCATCTCTTTTAAAATCATTTAGTCTTTATAGCTAAATTTATATTCCGTTTAAACTTTGGAGATTTGAATTAATTTCGTTTGGAAGTCATGATGTATTTGAAAATTTATTTCTGGTTTTCTTCGTGAACGTTGTTGAATCATATTATGAATAAAGTCTTCCGCTTGCGTTTGTTTTGATGCCATAAGTGTGACATTTGACATATTCTCGGGTGGGGTGCTACACATATCTCCTCAATTTTGTTTCATTAAATTTATATTTGAATGTTATAGGTGTGTATGTGTTGAATTTAGGTTATTGTATTTGTTAATTTCTGGGTTAATATGTGTTTTATTTTAAGGGTTACTTGTGCCTTGATTTATGTATGTATATGTGTATTGCAGTATTGCTACTTTGAGGCTTAATTGGAACATATAGTTAATTTTTGACCTAATTGAAGAGATGTAATTGATGTTGTGTGACCTTTATAAATTATTACTGTTATTTAGGGGGTTTTTTTCTTATTTATTTGCATAATTTTGTTGCTTACTACATGATTTATTCTGACATTCTTGCATAAGGGGATTGTAGCTCTAATGTTTTCACATGTTTATTGGTATTAATAAAGGCTTTTATAGTTTTATATCCAAAGGTTTGTGTTTTCTCATTCGTATCATTTGTATGTGTTTGAAGGCTTGTAAGGGTGGGGCAAGTGGGTTCTAAGTTACCGCAAACCATGTAATCCTTGTTTTTTCCATTTACTAATTTGCATAGCATTAATTTAATATGCATATCTACACTCCAGGTGGTGTTCTAGTACAACATGATTTTGTGGCTGAAAATGTAGCCAAAACATGGACTTATCTTGAATGTATTGTTGATTTGTTCCCCACGTAATAATTACTTCAACAACAGAATGGCAATGTGTGTTTTGTGTGTTGGTGATGTCGTTTATGAAGTTGCATGTAAGATAGGTTTGTCTATGTGGAGAGGTCTATATTTGATTTATAGACTTGTTTTTTGATTCTTTTGCACTGTATTTAATCCAGGTATTAAAATTTCCAGGATGGACGGGTCATTTGTTCTTCTAAACCTATACACGGGTATGTAATTAGTGTAAGTGATAAACCAGGTTCCGTGAAGGGAACTAAATGTGAATGAGTTATGGGGTCTTCAATATTCGTGTTGTACGGGTATTTTTGAAATTGGTCTTTTAATGTAAGATTTCTACCTTCCTAAGGTTTAATTTTTGTGGTTTATACTTGTCACAACCCACGCTTAATATGAGTTTTTAACTTATTACATCAAATTGTTGATAATGCTTCTGTTAATGTCAACGTGTAGTTACAGCAACTAACCTGTCCCGGAAGCATTTCAGGACGAAGAAACCTTCTTTCTTTCTCTAAGTTGTGGCCATTGCTTCAATCGTTTTTGGTTGGACTCATTAGAGTAGTTGTTCCATAACAAGGCCCCCTTTCAATTGTATTTTGTTGAAGCCAAGTCGTTATAAGGATAACTCAAATATTAATGTATAGCTTGTATTATTCTCAAATCTCAATTTTTGAAATTGTCGTGTATATTAATTCTTCTTATGACTTAATATTGTTGAAGGACATATTGAATGGTCAAATTGGGTCCTTGCTTTCCTTAAATCTTGATATAATGGCTGAAATAGAGCTTCAAAAGGATTTTTTAATTTTTTTTCAAATAGAGCCATGTTTGGTGTTAAAAACCGGGCTCTATCTCACGGAATAAATCCCGTTTTCAAAACCGAGCTCTATGTGTTTTTCACATAGAGTCCCCTCCCCTTTAAGCCCCCCACGAAAACCTGGCTCTATGAGGTGTTTCAACGGGGCTCTATGGCCTTTTTTGTAGTAGTGGTTTTGGCTCTCGTTTTTACAACAACAAACATTATCTATCATTTCTGTTTATGTAAAGACTAAAGATGTTGGTTTGGTCATTATTTTATGTTAACGAACGGGAACAAGTTCTCCTTTTTCATTCTATGTTCTGTTTCTTAAGAAAACTTTGATTTTTGGAGCTTTGATTAATCCAACTGGCCTTCGTATCAGTAACAATAGCCTTCCTCTTACTGTATTTTGTAACAAATAGTTGGCTTAACTTGTTGCATGCCTATCATGGTAAATGTAGAAATAACCTGATCAGCATTCGTTGACTGGGATCACTTACTATCGGATACATAATTACGACATTGGGTTCAGTTGGGTAGAGTTGCCATGAAACGTGAACTCGATATAACGACGTAATTTATGAAAAGTGACATGCTTTACATCTATAATTATCAAATTGGATTATCCATATGCTCCAAACTTTTTATATGCTTACAAAAATAATAATTTGCCTAACTTAAAACTTCTTATCTCTACTTAGAATTAGAACGATAAGCTATCCAAAACACACTTTACAAATAAAACTGGATAAGCATAATAATTAAGCAATACCACTTTCATTGCTGACTATCTAAACCTGGGTGATTTGGAACATTTATTAATATGTGATCCCAAACACCCCTTATATTGCAGGACTTAATGGAATATGGTAGTTGGACTAGCCGTGTACGACTAAAAATGTGTGAGCCTATTGGGGGCACACGCGTTAAACACATAGAGTGCATTTATGCTTTACGTAAGTTTCTAAATTGTAAACCGAATGACTAAAATGACAAGACACGAAACTCTATGGATGCCTATGGGATTAGCCGGCCATAGAGTATTCTAGAATGTGTCTAGGTGCATTTTAAGAGATAAGGAGGATAGCAAGAGTTGTGATAAGGGTAAAATATTTAGTTCCCATACTTATCATGATTTGTTTTGAGTTGTATAAATACCCCTTTATCCCAGGCTATTATATACGACATAACAACTCCAACAACTCAGAAAAATCATCTCCTTCTCCACTCCACAATATTTAGCCGATTATACATAACCCTATTTAGGGTTTATTCATTTTCGGTTCACCCAAATACATCATGTTTGATTTTCGGTAAGCCCTTGAAGGGTTTTAATCGTGTGATTCGATCCCACGACCTTTACAGCAGGTTTAGGGTATAGGTTTACAAGTTGTCTAGGCTGGACAACAACTTGAAACATCTAGGGTTCATTATTGGTGATTTTTGGTTGGTTTTGGTGAAATTCCGTACAACCAAATTTAGTGGTAACCTTAGTTCTTGATTCTGATTTTTAGTACAGTCAACTAGGGCTTGATTTGGTACTTGATTTTCGAAGCAAGGCATTACACTTGGTGTTTGGTTTGTTCGTGAAGTTGGACTAGCATCTGGGCGTGCTTGTAGGACGTGTTTATGTGAGCACTCTTAGAGGTGACCATTTAGTCACTTGGTTTCATAATATTTGTTGTTGACTTCAAGGGTATGTTCTCTTATTTCCCTTTTTCCGTTTATTTATTGTGTGTTAACTATATGAACCAAACATGATCCATATCAGTTGCGTACTCGTAGTGTTAATGGTTAACAGATTATCAAATCCCAACAGTGGCATCACGAGTAAACTCATTTGGTGTTTTATGGGTTACACACATTATTAAACATGTTAGGGCTGCATGAAGTTGGTTTATTTATTGTTTTATTGGAAATTATGGCAATTATATGCAATACTTGCCATAAATTATGAATAAACACCTAGAATCAACACGAATGTTAAAATGATAAAAAGAAGAATAGATTAAAATTAAATGTTAATTAAGCTGCCATGTTATTCTATTCTTGGTTTTATCTCGGCCTTAAGACTCACGCAATCATGCTATATGATGGATGTGGCGATCTAGGCACTTTAGTAGAAAACCTAGTGAGAGTCTTATGGTTCTCCAATTGGGGAAGACTCTTTGAGAACTCGAGGCATTATGTGATTTACTACTTTCATTAATAAGAGTTTGTCTTCAATTATAATCCAATTTTTTGTCTGCTTTGATTTGCTTATATGTAATATGTCATGTGATGCTCAATATTTGCAAATAAGTCTTTATGAAACTCTTAAAAACGGACTTATACTTATAGAGAAATTTGGATTGAACATGTCTAGTATTAAGCATACTCCTTGTGACTTGTTATGTGTTATTTGCGAAACCGGGGTTTTTGGACAAATTTAATACGGACATTAAAACTATGAAATTTGATTTCTTGTGAAGCATTAGTTTTTATATGCGCAATATGGGGTTGAATTGATCTCTAATCTTATCCCGCCCCACTACATGCTTCGGCATATGAGGGAATTATTGGAATTACTTATGTCTTCGGACACAAATAGGAGTACAATATAGGGTTTGATCAATTTGTAATCCTACCATATTGGAAACTATAAAACTAATGTTAACAAAAGGAGTTTCTTAACATACCATAGCATCATTAGTCAATCGAATGTACGGCTCACCCATGATGGACAAACTACAAGAGAAGTTTAAGGCGGGTGGAACTAAGGTTCCCTAAAAGAAGTCGGGTTTTTAATAAGCTCCGCACTAACCTGTTTCTCCGCTTTTTTGTGCGTCTAAAATGGAGCTACCGAGAGCATTTGACAAAATGATGTCTATACCAAAAAGGTTAACAAAATATTTTCTTAACTTTGTGCTACAAGTTGTTTTGCATGGTTCTTGTACACGATTTTGTCACATTTATGTGTATACCCTTATATGAAATTTTAAGTCTATGCCAGCCAAAACTAGAACACGTGCATTTGGATTGTCTTCTTTGGTCAGACCTTAGGGCCTTTCCAACCCATGGCGAATTTTTTCCATTGGTCAGACCTTTGTCAATTTTTGCACGTTCTTTTTTGGTGGACTTAAATCGAGTTACCTGGTCAGACCTCGAACCCGAGGCATAAGATGAGACCAAATATGCTTTTGACATTACTATAAGAGTTACTAATGTCATTAGTCTCATAAATCTAAGAGTTGCATTCCATGTAATTAACGCTCGTCACTTACCTCTTGCCCTACTTGTTTACACGTTAGTCAGACCTCCGGTAATAAGTGGGGGGTCAAGTCAGATCTTAGTCTTATTAGTAATTAATTTGGTAGTTAATTCTTTTAAGAATTTAATTATCAACAATACTAATATTTGAACTTTTTCTAATTGTAGATGACAACCTCGTCAGCTAACAATTCGGTCTTCAAGGGTTTCTTCGAGAAATAAAAACTGACTGGACCTAACTTTATTGATTGGTATCGACAACTTAGGATTGTACTATCAATTGAGGATAAGTTGAATTACCTAGAGCAGCCACTTTCTCCTCCTCCTGTAGCTCTAGATGGTCAGCAAGTTGCTCCTGAAATCATTGCAGCTCATAATGCTTGGATTAAAGGATCAAAAGAGATTGTTGGACTCATGCTCATAACTATGGAACCAGAGATCCAACAAAATCTAGAAAACCTCCATGCTAATGACATGCTAAAGGATGTAAAAACTCTGTTTTCTCAACAAGCAGAGCAGGAGCTTCTTTAGACTACGCGAGATTTTCATTCTTACAAGCAGGAAGAAGGGCAGTCTGTCAGCTCTTACATTTTGAAAATAAAGAGCTATATAGACGATCTAGAGCGTTTGGGGCACCCCGTGACACTTGGCCTTGCAGTGAGTCTGATTTTGATCGGTCTACGCAAGGAGTTTGATGGTTTTGTGCAGAATTATAATATGCACAGCCTAGGGAAGACAGTTAATGAGTTACATGCTATGCTAAATCTCCATGAGCAAACTCTGCCCAAAAACAACGCTCCTGCTCTACATGTTATTCGAGTTGGTAAGGTCCAGAAAGGGAGCAATAAGCACAAGAAACAACAACCCCAATTGACTGTTAGGGCACCAAATTAAGGGAAGGGGACAAATAAGCTCGCTTATGCTCCCAAGCCTAAGATTCCCCCTCCACCCAAGAGGGAAGATCCCGCAAAGGACTCCATATGTCATGAGTGTGGTGAGACAGGTCATTGGAAGAGGAACTGTCCTCAGTATTTAGCCGAGTTACTGAAGAAGAAAAAGAACGCAGCCTCTGGAGCTGTGGTTCAGGTATCTTCACTATAAAACTCAATACTTTCCTTAATAGATCATGGATCTATAACACTAGTTGTGGTACTCATATTTGTAATACAACACATGGTCTAAGGGAAAGTAGGAAACTAAAGCTGGGGGCTCTTAGCTTGTACGTGGGCAATGGTCAACGTAAAGTTGTTGAAGCAATTGGTGTTTTTTATTTATGTCTCCCGAGTGGATTAGAGATTGTTTTGAACAATTGTCTTTATGCTCCCTCTATTATAGAGGAGTAATTTTTGTTTCTCGTTTGTACAAAGATGGTTTTATTAACCGCTTCGTGAATAATACAATTCAAGTTTCTAGGAATAACATGGTTTATTTTAGTGTTATCCCAAGGGATGGTATTTTTGAAATTGATTTGTCTAATTCTTATGCAAATGAAAGTTCTATATATATTGTAAGCAACAAAAGAGCCAAGTTAGACTTGGACTCTGCTCTCTTATGGCATTGTCGTCTTGGACACATTAGCAAAAAACGCATTGAGAAGTTGCAACATGATGGACTTCTCAATTCAACTGACCTTAGGGCTTTTGAAAAATGCGTCCCTTGTATGTCTGGAAAGATGGCAAGGAAACCTTACACACATCAAGTGGAAAGGGAAAAAGACTTACTTGGACTAATACACACAGATGTATGTGGCCCATTTAAGATCATGTCAAGACAAAGAGCAAGCTACTTCCTCACTTTCACTAACGACTTTAGTCGTTATGGTTATGTTTACTTGTTAAAGCATAAACATGAAGTGTTTGAAACTTTTAAAGTGTTTCAAAAGGAAGTAGAAAATCAACTCGGTAAGATCATAAAATCGCTACGCTCTGATCGTGGGGGCGAGTACATCAGTCAAGAGTTTCTGGATCATCTAAAGGATCATAGGATTATTACCCATCATACTACTCCTTACACACCACAACACAATGGTGTGTCGAAAAGGAGAAATAAAACCCTACTAGATATGGTTCGATCCATGATGAGTCAAACAACTCTTCCAAAGTCCTTTTGAGATTATGATCTTGAGACTGATGCATGCATTCTCAATATGGTTTCAACTAAGAAGGTTGAAAAGACACCATACGAAGTATGGAATGGGCAAGCCCCTAAGTTGTCTTACTTAAAAGTTTGGGGTTGTGAGACACTTGTTAAGTGAGATACTCTTATCAAGCCTGACAAATTAGAACCCATGTCTATTAAGTGTATCTTCATAGGATACCCAAAGGAAACAATGGGATATTCTTTCTACTACCCACCCGAGAACAAAGTCCTTGTTGCTTGGAATGCTGAATTCTTAGAGAATAGTCTTATAACTCAAGAAGCAAGTGGGAGTCTAGAAGATCTTGAAATTATTCAAGAAGAAGATACGCATCCTTCTATAGACACTAGCTTAAATCATGAAGATGATGATCTAGAAATAGATGAACCTCATAGTGATATCATTCGCATTCGTAGGTCCACTAGGATCCCACATATCGCGTGTGCTTATACATCGATGCTGAGGAACATGAGTTAGGGGATCTCGGTGAACCGGCTAACTATAAAGCTGCATTGTTAGACCCTGAGTCTGATAAATGGCTGAATGCTATGAATGTGGAAATTCAATCCATGAAAGACAACGAAGTTTGGGACTTAGTTGATCTTCCTCCTAACGGCAAGACCGTTGGTAGCAAGTGGCTCTTCAAGAAGAAGACCAACATGGATGGAGCTGTACACACCTATAAAGCTCGTCTTATGGCGAAGGGCTATACTCAAACCTCGGGGATTGATTATGAGGAAACCTTCTCTCCTGTTGCAGACATTAAGATATTAGGTTTTCTTTTAGCTCATAGCCGCATTTTATGACCTATTGAGGACTTGGCAAATTGATGTCAAAACTGCTTTCCTCAATGGATACCTCTTTGAAGAGGTTTACATGGAGCAACCTGAAGGTTTTGTCAACCCAAAATATCCAAACCGAGTATGCAAGCTGAAGCGTTCCATTTATGGGCTTAAGCAAGCATCAAGGAATGAATGAACGGATTTGATGTGAAATAAGATTAATTTGGATTCACTCATAGTAATTTGTGAATTTTTGTAGCCTGCGTATATCTAAAAGCTAGTGGGAGTAATGTCACTTTCTTAATCTTGTATGTCGATGACATATTAATAATGGGAAACAATATTACAATGTTACAAGATGTAAAATCCTACATTGGAAGATGTTTTGCTATGAAAGATTTAGGTGAACCTGCATATATTCTTGGAATCGAGATCTATAGAGATAGATTACAGCGGTTAACTGGTTTATGTCAAAGTGCTTATATCAAACGTTATTCTTTGTTCATTTAGTTTGATAACTGGTTTTTGTTTAGATGTTTGATTTAGGTTTCTTTGACTGCAAATCTTATGGTTATTAATTGTAGATTTTGTTACCAGAATAGAAAGATTACATGCAATTTAATCATCAAAACATGATATTTTGTTAGGATGTGCAAAATTAGGTCTTTTAATTTCAGTATACGTTAATAGTCATACTTTCAGCTCCATTCATGGAGAGAAGAATCATACCTGATAAAATATGGAGAAACCAAATCCTATAATTTCCCTCTTTTTTTGCAACTTGACAGATGTTTTAGAAGTGTGGAGCTTCATTATAATTTATAAAAGATAAGTAGACATATTTTGGTAGTTGTTACAGAATGGGTGATAATTATTATTTCATACTAACTCAACATCTAAAACATGAAAGAAAGATTAATTGTCTAAAATATATCCTTATTAAGGTTATGTTACTAGAAGTAGGATGAAGATACATTACGTAAACAACCATTATCCACAATGATGAGGGTTTTGAAACTGTAATGACACAATATTGACCGGACCAAAACAGATCGACTCGGACCTAACTGAATTGTTTTGATCCGTTCATGTGCAACTGGACTCAACACTGACAAATATTTAGCCAAACTCACACAAATCTTTTCTTTAAAAAAATGTCTGAAGCGAACCCGCCCGTCGGGCGGGTTACGTAACTATAACATATATATGGGTGTAATTATGAGTGGATAAATATGTGGCAATGACATGGAATGCCACCTCAATGATAACATGGACAAAAAATTTATTCTCCCATTTTATTTCTTTAAAAAAAGTGGAAAAAGATGGAGGATGAGAGTTTTAGAAGACTTAAATTAGATGCATCTCTATAATCTTAGATGCATTATAATGCATCATAATGTGTTTTCTAGCTTTTATTTAGATACATATACGTATATTAGATGCATTTCATGATTTCTCATGTTTTTTTTTTGGTCCCCTACATGTGCCAAAAACACTGAAATTCAATTTGCAACATCTAACTCATCAAATTAACTTCGAAACTCAAAATTGTGCATCTTAGATGAATGAAAAATGCCATCTACTGCTAGTCGTTGCATCCTCAAATAGTGTGTTTTAGGTCACTTCCACAAACTTCTTATTTTAATTTACTTCTCACTGGATCCCTACTCTCTCTCTCTCTCTATATATATATATATATATATATATATATGTGTGTATATGTGTATATGTATATGTGTATATGTATATGTGTATATGTATATATGTATATATATATATATATATAACTAAAAATAATAAAAAGACTAATTAATTTTAAAAAATATGTATATAAGTATGCAAAATTTATAAATAAATATTAAAAATATTAAAAATAATATATAAAAACCCAATCCGCCTAGTCGGCGCCTAGGCGAATTCCGCCTCGAAGGTAGTCGACCGCTCGACTAGCGCCTTGCGTTTTTTGCAATATTGATGTGCATTGTGGTTATGACGTTTATTGGTAAATCACGTGTAATTAAGTTACTGCGTGTACGAAATATGTATGAACTTTAATTTTTAGGAATACTGCATGCAGTCTCATATATACCTTGTAACCAAACCGTCCATTGGCTTAGGCTACATGTGTTTCATAAATTTGTACGAGCAAAAACACAAGTACATTATGCACAAAAGGATGTATAATTTTCTCTTTGTTAATGTTGGAATGTGGTAGTTGGATTAGCCGTGTACGACTAGAAATGTGTGAGCCTATTGGAGGCACACACATTAAACACATAGAATGCGTTAAGTACTTCACGAAATGTTTCTAAGTGTAAACCTTTGGACCAAAAATGATTAGACAAGAATATTATGGTGTCCTAAGAGTTGTAGCCAGCCACATGAATATTCTAGAGGGTGTCTACATTCGTTGGACCTTGGAGATAAGGAAAAGAGAGTGATGTGATAAGGTTTAAACTCTAGTTTCCTAGCTTTATCACAACTAGGTTTTAAAGGGTATATATACACCCTTACCTAGGGCATATGAACGACACACATAAGCCAAAAACACTCAAAAACAGTTACTAATCCTCGTCATCTCATAACAGTCGTACTCCATAAACTTCAATTAGAGTTTATTGATTTTCGGTTCACTTTATTCACCTCTGTCCATTTTCGGTAAACCCTCAAAGGGTTTTTTGAAGTGTGATTCGATCCCACAAGTTACAAAGCAGGTAAAAGTGAAGGTTTACACGTTCTCAAGGTGTGACAACTGTTAGAATCGATTAGGGTTTTGTTTTAGTGATTTTCGGTTGATCTTGGTGATTTTTGGTTCAACCGAAATTGGTGGAAACGCTAGTTCCATAACCTGATTTTCGGTACAGATTACAAGAGTAGTTTCGGGTACTTGATTCTGGTTGTTTAGTATTACAAAGGTTGTTTGGGATACTCGTGAAGTAGGACTAGCATCCGGGCGCGCTCGTTGGACGTGTTTGTGTGAGCACTCGTAGAGGTGACAGTTTAGTCACTTGGTTTCATAATATTTGCTGTTGACTTCAAGGGTATATTCTCTTGTTTACCTTTTCTGTTTATTTATTGTGTGTTAACTATATGAACCAAACATGATCTATATCCGCTGCGTACTCATAGTGTTAATGGTTAACTAGTTATCAAATCCCAACAGTGGCATCACGAGTCAACTCGTTTGGTGTTTTATGGGTTACACACATAATTAAACACGCTAGGGCTGCATGAAATTGGTTTATTTATTGTTTTATTGGAAAATTATGGCAATTATATGCAATACTTGCCATAAATTATGAATAAACACCTATAATCAACAAGAATGTTAAAATGATAAAAAGAAGAATAGATTAAAATTAAATGTTAATTAAGCTGCCATGTTATTCTATTCTTCGTTTTATCTCGGCTTTATGACTCACGCAATCATGTTAAATGATGTATGTGGCGATCTAGGCACTTTAGCAGAAAACCTAGTGAAAGTCTTATGGTTCTCCAATTGGGGAAGACTCTTTTGAGAACTCGAGGCATTTTGTGATTTACTGCTTTCATTAATAAGAGTTTGTCTTCAATTATAATCCAATTTTTCTGTCTGCTTTGATTTGCTTATATGTAATATGCCATGTGATGCTCAATATTTTCAAATAAGTCTCTATGAAACTCTTAAAAACGGACTTATGCTTATAGAAAATTTAGATTGAACATGTCTAGTATTAAGCATACTCCTTGTGACTTGTTATGTGTTATTTGCGAAACCGGGGTTTTTGGACAAATTTAATACGGACATTAAAACTATGAAATTTGATTTCTTGTGAAGCTTTAGTTTTTATGTGCGCAATATGGGGTTGAATTGATCTCTAATCTTATCCCACCCCACTACATGCTTCGGCATATGAGGGAATTATTAGAATTACTTGTGTCTTCGGACACAAGTAGGAGTACAATATAGGGTTTGATCAATTTGTAATCCCACCATATTGGCAACTATAAAACTAATGTTAACAAAAGGGGTTTCTTAACATATAATAGCATCATTAGTCAATTGGAAGTACGACTCACCCATCATGGACAAACTATAAGAGAAGTTTAAGGTGGGCGCAACTAAGGTTCCCCAAAAGAAGTCAGGTTTTTAATAAGCTTCGCGCTGACCTGTTTCTCCGCTTCTTTGTGCGTCCAAAATGGAGCTACCGAGAACATTTGAAAAAAATAATGTTTATACCAAAAAGGTTAACAAAATATTTTCTTAACTTTGTGCTACAAGATGTTTTGCATGCTTCTTGTACACGATTTTGTCACTTTTATGTGTATACCCTTATGTGAAATTTTAAGTCTATGCCAGCCAAAACTAGAACACGTGCATTTGGATTGTCTTCTCTCGTCATACCTCAGGGCCTTTCCAATTCATGGCGAATTTTTTCCATTGGTCAGACTTTTGTCAATTTTCGCACGTTCTCTTTTGGTCGAATTAAATCAAGTTACCTGGTCAGACCTCAGACCCGAGGCATAAGATGAGATGAAATATGCATTTGACATTACTATATGAGTTACTAATGTCATAAGTCTCATAAATCTAAAAGTTGCATTAACAATGCAACTAACGCTCGTCGCTTACCTCTTGCCCTACTTGTTTACACACTGGTCAGAC
>BQNB010124248.1:0-19968 GCA_026074375.1 Tanacetum coccineum
TGCCTATTACAGTATTTCTCCTATAAGGTACTACAAAGATGATTCATGTTGGAGTGCAGACTTGAAGTCAAAGGCCACAAAAGACATCATCAGCATTGGAAACTTCATGGAAGTTCTTGTTCTTAATCATTATGTACTTGTTAGGAAGATTTTTAGGATTTCATTTTATGTGATGATATTACAGAATTACCGTAGTTTTTATATAGTTCATACGCAGGGACTAGATTAACCAATAGTGCATAGTTTAGTTGAGTATGGGCTATTAATACCCCTCTATAGCTTCTATGGAGGGGTGAGACTTGTAAACATTTTCATTTTCATTTATCACACACACACTTTCTCTCTCTAAAGAAGTGTGCATTTTGTTAACTCTCTCCCTCTACTCTCTCTCTTTCTCTCTCTACAAACATGACTAGCTTTACTTGGTTTGATTCACCAAGGCCACCGGATCTATAATTCTTTGTTTCTAACACTACGCAACAAATAAGCACCCCAAATAAGCAATTCAGAATAAGCCAATAGCACTAAACAAACTAGATAAGCTCTACCTAAACTGAAATAAGCACTAGAACTATGAAAACTAAAAATCATGTCAATAAGCTAGTACAATTAAGAGCTAAAACGAGATCTAAAAAACAAAAACTACTTAATAAGCCAATAAAAATACGAAATAAGCATTAATAAGCAACTAGATCATATTCTAGAAGTTTGAATAAGCTAAAGGCATAAAAACGACTTAAATCTCAACACAAATTAGCAAATAAGCTCACGAAAACTCATCTAAACAATATAAGCTCAATTGAAATCGAATAAGCTATTTAGAAGCTTATTAATTCAGATTAGACGAGCTTCTAAAAACACTAAAACAATATAAGCACGAAAATAAGCTAGATCCGAGCTTATTTGAGCTTATTAAATCGAAAATCCTTAAAGTCTTATAAGAATGATTCAAATTAGCTTTAGAAAGCTTAAAGGAGTCGGTTTTTAAGCTTTTAAGGGGTTTTGATATTAATAAGCTAAGGAAATAAGCTCGAGCAATCAGCTTATTAAATAAGCTTAACATGCGAAGGGAAAAGTGAACCAATAAGCCAAAACATTAAGCTAACCACGATTTATAATAAGCTCAAACCATATTTGTTACAAGATCTCAATAAGCTGACAAAAGCAGCTTTTACAATAAGCTCTAAAAATTAAAATAAGCTAAAACTAGACATTAATAAGCTAAAAATTAAAAAAAGTAAAACTAAATCTAAAAATCTGATGTCCAAAAATGAAGGGGAGCGGGTTGTTTAAATAGCTAAGTGAGGGGGTAAAAGTGTAAATTTTGTCCCAATCATTGAGCCATTATTAGCCAATCATTGGCCTTCACACGGATTAAGGAGTTGCATAATTTTGATCCGCCCTTTTTTTTCATAACACGTGTCCAAAAGGCTACGTACCTCGTACGCTTTAAATATTAGCCACAGATTCCTTTCATTTGCAAATTGAATTTGAGATTTGAGAAGTATAACTTGCTCTGGCACGTGGCGTCTTTTTACTGGCCCCTCCAAATTGTAGTGCTCCCTCACGTGAGGGCTTAGGATTTAATTAGCAGCCATGTGACCTGATGTCATGACTGCATCATCAATTCATCTCTTATATATTAATTAGGATTTTACTTTGGGCTTATAATGGGCTTTAAGCTTGTTTGGGCTGGTCCGGCCCATTTAAACGGGTTACAGGCTGGCCCAATAAGATCTGAGGGCACCGTTGGACTCGTAATCTCGCGCTCTTTCCAATGGCATGCTTGGGTAATTTTCACGAATTTGTCTTGATCTTGGATATTAAGCACTCTTGATCGAAACGAACCCGGAAATACCCGTTTTTGCACCGTTTTCATTCCGTTTTACCTGCAAGACATAAAAATACCAAACAAGCATATTTGCAAGATAATTAAGCATATTTTAGTATTTTTTGTCTGATTAATAATGTTTTCGGGGATATAAGGATGTGTATTTTAGCACACATCAAACTCCCCCACACTAAGCCATTGCTAGTCCCATACGCAATGTTAATAAAACAAGTCCAAAAATAAATAATTTTATCCCCCTTTAACTTATGACCCTCACAATCAAACAAGAATAGAAAAGGTCCATTAAAAGGTTCAAAAATCATTTCATTTCAACCACTTATTTAATAAAAAATAAAAACTAAGATAAAAATTTTATAAAATTTATTTAAAAAGTATTTAAGAACGGGAGTTCGTCATCCTCGACTTTTCACAATCCCCAAACTAAGCTTAAAACAAAATCACATCAAAATATAAGATTAGATGCTAACACTACTCATAAATGCTAATTGTGTAAACGTAGCTACTTTTTGCTCCCTTATTATTAATTTCCTCTAAGGATTTTATTTTTATTATTATTAATGACAAATAAATTATGTCCTTATTAATATAAAGTAAACCCGGTTTAGACCATAATTAGTTTGAAATCCTTTCCTAAAGAGATGATATGGTGAGAATAAGGTACACATTAAAGTTCTAATTTCGCATGATTTAGGGGTTATCCTTTTTATTTCATCAAAACAACTCAACTACGAGTCTAGAGACAAAGGCTTTATTTAGATAACCCCAGAGTCGAAATTTAGCTTTATTTTTATTATTGCAACATTATTATTCCTCGGTCCTTTAAACAACTGCCACATCGGTATGCGAGCCGACCATGGTCCAGGAGTCTTATTTCGACCTCGGTAACTTCCTCGACCTTTTTGAAAACTGCCACATCGGTATGTGAGCCAACCATGGTCTAGTAAACTTTTACTAGTCTCGGATTTATTATTATTATTATCACCTCTGCCAACCTTTAAAACGACTGCACATTCGGTATGCGAGCCGACCATGGGTGCAAGTGTTTTAGTTTGGCTTCGGTTATTACAATAATTTATTATATATGCCAAATTTCAAGTCCTGTTGGTCCTTTAACTACCTAACGAACTGAAGCGAGCGGCAGAATCGGTAGCCTATTTCCGCACAACACTAACAAAACCCCGATGCGTACCTTACTTTCACCAAAATGAATCTCTACGAAGGGATTTAAACTAAGAATCGCAAAAACCAAAGTAACTTTATTTATTTAACAATTATATAATGTTTATTAAGCTGATGGGAGCAAAAATCCACAATTAACCTCTATGAGCTCTGAAGAGATCCAACTACTCCACGATTAGCATCTAACTTATATTCAACTCTATCATTTCTCGCTCTTGCAAAATTTTAAAGTTTAGCAAACGCTTAATCTAAAAAGCTAAGGGAAAAGCTAGAGTGAAACATTCGGTCAAGTCAAAAGCTAGTTTTATATTTTCATCATTTTTTTCATTTTTTCATTTTTTTTATAATAAAACGATAAAATTATAAAATTTTGGTTAAAACGGGGATGCGTGGGACACAGACAGGCAACATGTATGATCAATTTCGACAGAAATCCCCCCACACTTAGAATGGAACATTGGCCTCAATGTTCAAAGATATCGGGTTTTACCCCCCACACTTAGGAACGCAAAAGGCAAATGCAAAAAATTTCAAGTGTGAAAGAGGAAATAACAATATATATAGATAGTAGATATATATAAATAAGATATAGTATATATAATATAAATACTATATATATATGATATATACATACATTATCAATATTGAGGATTCCAAAATAAGTAAAGATCGTAAGACCGGGCGATTGGAGATTGAAAATAAGGCACGGGTCCTTCACGATCGTAAAAACCCGAAAAAACGGAACCAAATACCAAGAACCACGAAACACGAGAAAGGAAGAGGCGAGCCTCCTCACGTCACACTTATTAGAAAATAGAAAAAGAAGATAGAAACACGGGTTGCCTCCCGAGAAGCGCTTGTTTTTGTGCGAGTCTCTAGCTTGACTCTCCCATATCATCGTGATATTAGGGATGAAACATATGGAAGAGAAAATCTCCATCGAACTTTCATTTAAGATGTTTAGATAAACATTGAACCACATGAAAGTTCCACTCCGATGAGATACCACCGGCTTTAGAGAATAGCAACTAAAAATGAAGATGTCGGAGTCAAAGATAGTATCTTCACTCTCGGAGGAGAGAAGAAATAAATCTAAAGAATAAGTGAGACAAGGAAGAAAGATTATGATAACAAATGTGAGGGGAAAATAATGGCGATCCTCAAAGGGTAACCTCACATATGTCGGAGAAATAATTTTCTCATGAATCCCGGGGTCGAAAACTTTGACCATACTCTTCAAATCATCATTATCAGGTTCATCCTTTAAGCTTCTTGGGTCATGATCTAAAAACACCTCGGGGGAAGATTATGGGTAGTATCATTAGTAAGCAAACACTCAAGATAGATTACGTCTCCCTCCGAATCATGATAACCGTCCTTAATATCCGTAGAAACATCAATATCTAGAAAAGCATTGATCTCATCAATATCGCCTCCTGGGTCAAAACACTCATCCTTATTAGCATCGGAAAGAGGTGTGACTAGCAAAGCCGGCTCATCAAAGTTAAAAACATAAGAGTGATTGCTCTTGATGTCCTCTAACATCTCATTATAAAGAGGATTTATGTCACTAGCGATGTACTCTTCATCAAATTCAAAAAGAGGGTTCAAATATATTTTAAAATTTTCCTCCAGAACAACCTCCTCAGGAAGTGACTCGTCGTCACTAGAGGTAAAATCATCATCAGCATCGAAGAGAGGATTAGATAAAGTCACGAAAAAGGCAAATCATACTCTTTGTCACTGTCGGACGTATCCTCAGACTCCCTTGGGATTGGAACAAGGTCCTCAACACTAGACTTTATGAATCCGTCCGATTCCTTTTCAGGAATAGTGCTAAGATTCTCATCCTCTCTGATGAGAGAGTCCTCGGGCTCCATAGTCGGTTAGACGGGTGTGATTACAATAGACGGAGGAAGTTGAAATAATTTCATTCAAAGGAATAGTACTCTCCTCGTCATCATCGTCATCATAGCAAATAGAATTGAAACATTGCGAAGGCTCGGGAGTATGAGTACTAAGATTAGCCGCCTGCTCTCGTAACATTCCAAACAAGGATTGCATAGTTTTAAAAAGTTCATTCCTTGACTCAATCATTTCATTATGTGATTTTATACATTTTTTTTTAATGGCAACTTTATTAAAAAAAACTAGCAAGGAGCTAGAAAGACATTACAAAGAAATAAGATAGGGGTTTTCAAATTGTGCAAATTATGCTTGTATATTGCATGTTTTGTCATTTGTGATGTATAGGTACGAATATTGCAAAAAACACAAGAAAACGGCCAAAACCGGACAAACATGAACACGGGAACGGATAGAGTGCACAAGAGCCGGGAGTTTCTAGCAAAGGTCAACAAAAGTCAAATGGTCAACCCTTCGTCAACCCACAAAATGACAAAACCCTTAAAATCCCAAATGAGCCCTTAATGTTAAAACAATTTCACCATAAGTCCCTAAAAGCCTTAGGATTAACGGTCGTTAACTCTTAAAATCTATAAACCCTTTTAACCTTTACCGAGCCCAAGATTACACTGGCCCAATCCCTTTTAATATAAACCTGAGCCCAAAGTCAAATCCTCTTTACCCCGGGTTAAACACAAACGTATAACAAGAAAAAAATAGCGCGTAAATGTTTTACTATTCATCCTCCTTCCCAAATATTACCCTGCACCAATTTCACTTCGCCTAAAGGTTAATTCACATTTCTAGAAGCAATAAGTGATGCAAGCCATGACGTTTTGCAGCTGACAACTTGGCAATCCCTGCCAATGATTGGGGAATGACGAGGTTGCAAGAAATCAAGGGTTGTGATCAATCAAAAGAAGCACAAAGACAAATCAAGGGCTGTGATCAAGGATAGTGAATCCTCTCACACAACTAACACACAAAGGAGCATCCAAATGCCTAGATCCTTCCACTAAAGCCTATAAAAGGAGAGCTCCTCACACACACAAAATCCATCTAGGAGTAGGGTAGTTTTAGAGTAGTATATATTTGCTTATTTCAGCTTATTCATCTTTTCTAAATGTAATCTTCCTTTTAAGCCATGTAATCATTTCTAATTATGAAATTGCAATTTTTACTTAAAAATTATGTTTCTTACTTTTATGATTTTTGCTAAATAAGGTCATAAGCTCTTAATAAGCTCTCTTTGTTACTCTTAAGCTAGATTTAATCCAGTTAAGCCTTTAAGCTTAACTGAGCTAGATTCATTAAAAATTCACTCTCAAATAAGACCTCAGCTTGAATTATGGATGATAAGCCAATATGGGATGAGCTTATGGACCTTACCAGTTTATCATTTGATAAGCAGAGCCTAGTTATTACTTTTTGAGCAAATTTTGCATCCCTGTTTGGGGCAAGGGATAAGTACTTTCATTTTCACTTTATATGCTTAATCTTGCCACTTTTCTTTAATTTAGCTTTATGTTTGCTTATTACTGCTTAGATTAACTTGTTATTGCTTATTTTAGTCATTTCATGTTTGGTGTGTTTAAATTTTAGTATTAATCTTAGTTTTCTAGCTTTTAGTATAAAATAGTTAAAAAAACCAAAAATATTACAAGTATAGATCTTATGTTCTAGCTTATAGATTGTTTTTAATCTGCTTATTAGGTCTTATATAGCTTATTAATATCTGGTATTAAGAGTTTTAGCTTTAAATCTTAACTTTATAAGCTTAAAATGAACTTTAAGGATTTAAGGGGGTGTTTGGGACAAGCAGTACTAACTCAGGTTAGTACTGCTTGAGTCCATTTGGCTCTTTAAATTGTTTCTAGATTTCATTTTTAGGCTTATAAGATAGAATTTGAGGGCTTAGTTTGGTTGAATCAAGCTTTTAGGTTATGAATGTTAAGAATTGAATCTGTGGTCATATAAATCTAGTTTAAGTGCATGTTAAGCTCAAACAGCTCTAGTTGTTTTCATTGCTCTCATAGCCTTTGCTTTGATGTTTTATAAGTTGTAGAAGTCAAGTTCCTTAGGATGTGCTTATAGGTTTTGAGTGTTGGTCTCTCTGTGAGCACACTCCATCAGCAGGAGAATAGCAAAAATTGCATTTTCCAATCTTAAATATCAGATAGTAAAAATAGTTTTTAGCTCTTCAAATTTTGTTTGCAAGTAGTTTTTAGGTCACTGTCAATCTACTTTAGCTTATTTTGTCCTTAAAAGTTCATTAAACTATTTGTTTTTAAGCTCAAATTCAGCATCTTGTCCTTTGAAAACCAAAAAGTATACTCAGCACATTCTGAATGCAAAAGTCCTTTTTCAGCTAGCTTTTTCTTTGATCAATTATTTTTTAAAATAGTTTTTAAAAGCTGTTTCAAGCAGCTTATAGGCCAGGCTTTAAGGTAGCATAAGCTAATTTTTTATAAGGTTCCTCTAGCTTATTAAAAATAAGCTCAAAAGTTGCTTAATCTGTCTGTTTGGTTCTCAGTTCTAGGATAAGTTCTAAATTGGTCTTTTCAGCTTATAGCTCATTTCTTTTGTTCAATTTTGGGTTGCATTAGCTTATAAGGGTAATTGTAGGTTGCTTATAGCTTGTTAAGTCCTAGATTTGGGTTATGTCAGTTTTTGAGTTTATTAAGTTTTGAAAATAGTCCAAAAAGAAGGTTAACTATTACTGTCTTATTTTTAACCATTTTCTAGCTTATTTTAAATTTACAAAAAAGTTGTATTTTTAAAAGTTGTTAGTTTTTAGTAGTTTTACAACTTTGTTTTTAAAATTTTTGAAAAATAAAAAAATATATAAAAACAAAAGGCCACAGGTTCGAACCTGTGACCTCTTGCCTCACACACACACACGTCCCACAATCACACACACTCACAAGTTGCGCCCTTGGGTCCTTTTCAAACTAGAGTCCACTTAAATTTCTTTTATACACATTTTGTTTTCCCTTTAAAAAAAATAAGCGATAGCTTAATTCTGTCTTTTTAGGGCTTAATGTGTTAGCTTATTTAGGATTTTATTTTATAAATCCATCAATACCATTTTACACTTTAGTAATTTCCCTAGAATTTTTAGGATTAGTTTTGCATTTTTAAACATTTATTTTCATTAAAAACATTAAAAAAATCATAGAAAATAGAAAAATAATCAAAAAAAAATATTTTTTATAAAATTTTCTTTTATCATATTCAAGTGCTTGGTTTTTGAAATTTACCTTCGTAGGAGGTCATTTTCACTGTTAAAAGAACGGGATTTTCGTTTCCGTTTCTCGTTTTCCTTTAATATATAGCTTTAATCACCTCGTTTTAGAATTTTCATTACCTTTTCTTTTTAAATAGTCAATTAGGATTAGAAAAAGTTTAGAAAATCATTTTTAGGTTTAATTTAGGCTTTAATTGTCGCGTTTCTTTAATTCCCGTTTACGTTTTAATGCTTACGTGTTTAATTTTCATTTTTTGTTTACTTGTTTTCGTGCATTTATCTACTTGTCATTTATATCTAGTAGGATTTAGAAAACCCAAATCAAAAATATTTAAAACCATTCAAAACGCGCGATCACGGACTTAACCGATTTTCAATTCATGCTTCGTCGAGGGAAAACGACCCGAGAGGTTTTTGAGACAACTTTGGTTAAAAGTTTGTTTCTTAAATCCGACAGAAAGTACTTACTATACTATAATTGTCTAATCTTTGTATACTTATATATTTTATTATATAGAGTGTGTTCGGAGACGGATCAATCATAATTTCACATTCCCTTCTATAACGAATATCTATTTTCTCATTATGATAATCTTTAATCTGAATTTGATTACTTATACTTTTCATTTCATCTAAATACTGTTGTTTTAGATCCTTCATTTCTTGGATACTCATTTATTGAGGTGGTGATTGATCGATATTAGCCGCTTGCCTTTGTTGAATTACCATTTCACAAAATGATTACATCATGTTGAGAAGTTCATTCATACATTTATCATTCATCCTCTGCTGGTTAAGGTCTTCTTGAATACTCTAATGTTGATGATCGATGGAATACTGCGGGAGTTGGTCAAAACCGAAAGAGTTAGAAGTATAGCAAAGATTAAGCTCATAGAAGTTCTGATTCCTCGGTTGACACTGAAAATTCGTATGAGGACCCCCACAGTTTTCACAACAAAGATATTGTTGTGAAAAACTCGGTGAATTTTGTGGATAATAATTATCACCAAGGTTTTGATTGTAGCTCGGTTCCTGCTCATAGACAAGCGGGAACCGTGGCGGACAATCAAACCCATAGTGAGAATCGTTCCCACATAACTCACACGAGTATGACTCGAACTGGGGTTGTGGAGGATGATTGAAAAAGTTTGGAGGATCATTGAAAGAATTCGGATTTGGATCATAAACGAATGAATTTCTAGCTCCTGAATCGCATATCAAACAAAATTCATTTCTAAGATTATTTCCACACCACTCGCAAGTATACCATCGACAAAGTAAACCATCTAACGGACCTCCACACCTAAAGCAACCATGTTGGTTGAACGAAGAAATAAGAATTAAACGGATAAGAGGATAAAGAAGATAAGAATTAAATAAAATAAGAGGATAAAGGAGAATATTTTTGAAATTTTTTATAAAGATAATATTAATAATAAAAATAAAAATATTTTTGGATTTTGTTAATATTTATATAAAAGAAAAATAAGATAAAAAAGAAATTATTTTTGGATTATTTATATATTTTTTAATAAGCACGAAAATAAACTTTCCGAAGAAAGGATCTTCAAGGTATCAACATCGAAACAAAACGTAAAAATCGTACAACTCTCCCCGGCAGCGGCGCCATTTTTTAATTCGTCCCGAAAGACTAGTCGAGTAATAGTATATATAAGTAATCACGTCGGATAAAAATTACTTTAGGAAAAGTAATAGTTTATCCTCCGGATGTCGTGTCCCAGCGAGAGATGAATTTGAAATCCACGTAAGCGTTTTGTTTGATGCTCGAATATCAAATATTTTTGTTTTTGTTTTAAACTAAAGATTTAATAAAAATAAACTATAAAAAAACTAGATAGAAAATAGCAAGCAAATAAACGAAGAGGTATATAATAAAAAATATGCTTGCTAAGTGTATTATTTAAGCTAACAATAATCAACAAAGCAAAGCAAATCATTTTAAACTAAATCTACACTACTAAATTGAAATAGTATCGAAAATTAAACCGGATTGAAGAACCGCAAATAAACGAATACCACCCGATTTATTTAGCTAAAGCAAATAGTCAAATTCGGTCTAGCTAAATAAACCCTTAAGCTCCACGCCTCATGAGTTGTCCGGTACCAAAAACGTCACAAAACATAAACTGTTATGAAACAAAGCTATAACAATTACTAGTAAATTTCAACTTCAGTTAACTACAAACTTGGCCCAACGAATATTACACAAACCAAACACAGCCCAACTTATTAAAGACGCAGGCCCAAATGAATGAGAATAAAAGCCCAACAAATGAACAATGAACAAAACGTCTTCAGATACATTCAATAAGCACAACGAAGCTACTTGAATAAGCCAGAGCACAAAGAAGCTTTCAGAATAAGCCACAATAACAAGAATACGCACAGCTTATAGCAAATAAGCCACGAGCAATTTAGATAACAAATCCACATGAAAACTTAAACAACTAAAATCGAAAAAGCATTAACAATTCTTATGAGACAAATCACTATTAAGCTCTTCAAATAAGCAATCTAGATAAGCCTGAGATTAACATTTACTAGATAAGCAAATGAAATAAGCTCTAGAACTAGGAAAAACTCGAAACCATGACAATAAGCTAAAATAATAAGCACTTCTTTATAATTCGGATCTAAATGTTAATAAGCTATGCGAGAACTTAACCAAATAAGCTACTATAACCACTCATAAGCAAACAAAAATGGTAAATATGAATCTAATAAGCTACAAGTACCAAAACAACTTAAATCGTCAAAACGAATAAGCACATAATCTATCGAAAATTTGATCCAAACAATATAAGCTCAAATAAAATCGAATAAGCTATTTAGGAGCTTATTAAATCTGATGAAAATAGCTCTTAAAAATACTAGAAAAACTTAAACACGAAAATAAGCTATATCCGAGCTTATTGTAGCTTATTACATTTGAAAATATTTAATCTTAAGAGATGAGATCAAATAAGCTTATAGGAGCTTATAAGATTAGATCTGAGAAGATTTTAAGAATTTTGAAATGAAAATAAGCTGAGCAAAAAGCTTAAACGAATAACTTATTTAGATATTAAGCTAGGTTGTAAAGAAATAAGACAAATAAGCTATGAAATTAAGCAAACAAAACCACTTACATTAAACCAAATAAAAGCTGTTACAGAATCCTATTAAGCTATTACTATAAGCCAGAAATCAGAATAAGCTAAAACATTAAAAATAAGCTAAACTTACAACTAGAGAAAACTAAAAAAAGCTAATTCCTCATTTCTCAAAATTGAGGGGAGCGAGTGGTGTTTTATAAGGGAAGAATAGGGTAAACTTGTAAAATTGTCTCAATCATTAGATAATAATTCCACCAATAATTAGCTTGAAATTGGGTTCCCTCGGATCATGTGAAAATAGCAGTGGATCCAGCCGTTTATTTAACACCACGTGTCCCATACTATGCTTCCTTTGTACGCAGAGAATGTTGACTGTTAGATCATTTATACTGAATGAAAATTAGAGAATTGAGAATTGTAACATTGCTTGAACACGTGTCATCACACCATTCGCCCTCCCATTTAATAGTGCTCAGTCACGTGACGTCTGGGAATTAATTTATGGGCACGTGCCAGTGACGTCATGCTGTCGTCATCTCCCTTTAAAAATCAGATTTTAGCATTATACTTTTGGGCCTTTTCTTTTGGGCTTGGGATAATAATTGGGCTTAGATAATAATGGGCTGGCCCAATAAGATCCGAGGGCACCATTGGACTCGTTTTCACGCGCTCTTTCCAATGGCATGCTAAGGAACTTTTCACGACTTTGTCTTGATCTTGATTATTAAGCACTTTTGATCGAAACGAACCCGTAAATACCCGTTTTTGCATCGTTTTCAATCCGTTTTATCTGCAAGACATAAAAATACCAAACAAGCATATATGCACGATAATTATCTATATTTTAGCATTTTTGGTCTGATTAATAGTGTTTTACGGGGTTATAAAGATGTGTGTTTTAGCACACATCAAATTCCCCCACACTAAGCCATTGCTGGTCCCACACATAATGTTTATAAAACAAACCCGTTAATTTGGCTTCAACACAAGTTTTAATTTTGTAGTCTGTGTCAATACAAAAATGGGTATCCAATTTAGTTTAATTAGATAACATATCGATTTAAACTTTAAAACATGTCCGAGTCAGCCATGCCATACATTTAAACAATCAAATAATTTGAATTCATACTTATTTTACTGAAACTACCATTAGAAAATACATTCAACTTAAACATTTTTAAAGGTGTAACCCGTACAGACTCGAATTATGTTATTCGTTAACTCAATTTTTATTTGATTCAAACACAAGAAGAAAGCCAAATTTTATTAAGTAACCATCCAGACACAAGATTCCTACGAATTTTTGACACGTACAACGCCTTGGTTAACTTAAACTCTTTTCCAGATGTGAATCACATCTCATTTTCCCTGATATTAGCTGATTTGGTTATAATAGTCTATATAATATATATATAAATCCTATAATAGCAAATAAGTAATAGTATAGAGAGTATACCGTTTGATATAAAAATTGCTTGAGGACAAACAATATTTTATCTCTCGGATGTCGTATCCCGACGAAGTGTGAATTGAAAACCTTGTTTCGGTTCGTGATCGCGTGCTTGAATATTCAATATTTTAGATTTTGGATTCTAAATTTAAAAACGCAAAGGGAAAGTACATAAAGGCACACTAAACTAGAAATAAAGACAACTTAAAAATCTTACGACATTTAAAACAAATAAAAGCTAATTAATAACTAGATTTTTACTAACTATTTTAACTAAAAATGATAAAATAAAACTCTAAAAACTCAAAATGCAAATTTTTAAACTTAAATGCTTTAAGCTAGTTTTCAAAAACAAAAAAAAATATTTTTTTTGAAATTTTAAACTAATTAAAACTATTTTTAACTAAATAATACTAAAAATTAAATTAAAAATACTAAACTTAATCCTAAAATTTTAAGAAAATTCCTAAAAATACTTTAAGCTAAAAAAAGAGGTCTACAAAGAAAAATAAATGAAAAAGCTTAAACCAATAAGCTAGGAAAATTCGAATAAACTGTTAAGCTCAAATCCTAAAGTTACTATAACAATTAAAGGGTGCAAATGATTTATGAAAAAGACCTAAGGGCGCAGTGGATGAGGTGTTGGTATTGTGAAGGGGAGGTCACAGGTTCAAGTCCTATGACTGTCCCTTTTTGAAAAACATTTTTTTTTATTTTCTTTTTGAAAAAGCTATAAAATAAGTAAAAATAAAGAACTTTAACTAAAGGAATTATTGCCAGATCTTAATAATAAGCTAAAAAATTGCTGAAAATGTGACAGTTTGCTTAATTAAGTCTCATGAACACTTGGCTAAACTGTTTGGCTTTTTGGTTCAATAAGCACTTAGAAAACAAATAAGCTGAAAACATATCATGAACTAGACCTAATAAGCACTAATGAGTGAAAATAAGAAAAAAAAGCTATTAAGACAGCAGACACAAAAACCACTTTTAAAGGACTTTTCACCAATTTTAAGCTAAAATGTAGGATTAATAAGCAATAAGAAGAGGCTAAAAAGCAAAAACATATTAAGAACTAGACTCAAATGACTCAAATAAGTTGAAATTAAGCAATTTACCTAAGGAAAATAAGCTAGAAAGACAGCTGAAGTTGACAGTTTATTCTACTATATTTTTGGCTTTTTGAAAATAAAGACACAGTTTATAGCTAAAAATTAAATACTAAAAGCTTAAAACAGATAAAGACCTTGACTCAATAAGCAAATCTACACTGGAATTAAGCTAAATAAAACTTTAGATAAGCTAACAATTCAAATTAAAACATACTGCATATATGACATTTGATTTTGACTTTTTGAGCTTTATGGCTTTTTGCAATTAACTTTTAGACTCAAAAATGACTTTGACACACTAACAACTTAAAATAGGTTTATCACAAACTACATTAAGCTAATTCCAACAAAAACTAACCTAAATTAAGCTAAGCATTATCCTCATATTATATGCAATCACAGACCCTAAAGAACAAGCTAAAAATCTTCAAATAACTTGACTGTTTTTGAACAAAAGATCTCAAAGGCTATACCAAGCAAAATGACTTCAAAACAGATTCATATTGATGTTAAAGGAACCAATTCAGATCACAAAAACCACACTTAAAGAAGAAATTCTTAAATAAGCAGTTTGAAAACACATATAACTAGCAGACTTAAGTTTTTAATTAAGCTAACTAAAAAACTTAACAAAACCTATCCGAAGCTTATTAAAATTATCATATAACCTGAATTAGAGCTTATAAAAACTTAATTGGTCACCAAAAACCAACTGCACACTTATTTAACCATTTTTAAATCCTTAACCCAAACACCCCTTTAAATCTTAAAAACTAATTTTAAGCCAATACAGATCCAAATAAGCCCTGATTTTTGAAAACAGATGATAAACTAAGCATATTAATGAAAAATAAGCAAAGAATTTGGACAAATAAGCACTAACTAATAAGCTAAATTAAAAATCTATTTAGATTGATTTTTGGACAGATTCAATTAAATCTTAAACTAGATTGATTTGACTGAATAAGCATATTTAACTATAATAAGCTAGCAATAAGCAGATTAAAAAGCTAGAAAAGTAATTAAGCTAGAAAAAAGTAAAAGAGATTATACATTGATCCCAGCTTAAATAGGGATCTAAATTGCTCAAAAGAGCTTAAATCTACAAGCTGCTTAAAGAATAAGCTCTGAATAAGCCCTATAAGCCCTTCCAAGTCTAGCTTATCTTCCAAATGGCTTATTCGGATATTTTGAGTGGATTAGAGACAAACAGCTTATTCAGTTAAGCTTAAGGGAAGCTTAACTGAATAAGTGATAGCTTATAAGGTAATGTGAGCTTATTGAGCTTATTAAGTGATGTCTAAACACATTTTAAGTAAATTTGCATAAAAGAAACAATAGAATTCGAAACTCAATGTAAATGAAATTGAACTTTTTATTAATTATAAAGAGTTTACAAACTTTTAAAGAAGAAATTACATTAAAAACAAGACAATAAGATAAAATTAAGCAAGAGCTACATTAATAAGCTACTAAAAACTAGATACCCTACTGTGTGACTACTCCTCTATTTATAGTGAAGATGTGAAGCTTCTAGGCCCTTGAGGAGCGTCCATGATCATTTAATCACCACCCTTGATTCCAATTCCATCCATTTAAGCCCTTGGATCACTTCCACGTTTGTCCAACCAATGGGAGAGCGTGGGATTGCCAACGTGGCCTGAGTATGGTGTCAGAGGGTAGCCACGTTGGCCTTCTAGAAGACGTAGAGCGTGTGTGTGGTGAGAGTTTACCCTGTGTTACTCGTCTCTATGTTTATAAAGTGGGAGGGAAAGGGGATAATGAATAGTAAGTTTTTGACCCGGTTTATATCGTTTGACTTGGACCACGTAATGGGTGGATTGGGCTTTGACTTGGGATTGGGCCAGGATTGGATTTGGACTAGGATAGTTATGGATTTGGATTTATGATTTAATAGGATTTATATCATTCAATTAATAATGGGCTGACCCGGCGCATGAAACGGGTACGGGTTGACCCATTAAAAATAAATACGCATTCGGCTTCGCTTTTCTCACACTTTTCTAATCCCGTGCTCTGTTTTGTCCGTTTTGGCTTCGTTTTTGTCCATTTTTGATATATCCGTTACCTGCAAGACATAATTCACAAATCACACATATACAATGTATTTTTCATATATTATTGATCATTTAAGCTTGTTTTAATAAGGAAAGATGATATGTGATTAATCACATATCAAAAATCCTTCATACTAAGCTATTGCCGTGTCTGCACGCAATGTCATATACACACATAGAAAACTAAAAATTTCAACCCCCTTAGACTAATTACCTCGATAAGTAGCTAAGTGTTCATCTAAGGGGATTAAGAAATTACTAGTTTAAAACTCCCCGTTTGTAACACCCCCAAAAATGTGTCGCAGCGAAATAATGTCCGGGGGCGTTACTTCATAATACAACAACACAAGATACAAGAGAACGACCTCTAAATGTGTCGTTTGAAAAGTAATCTCGTTGATTTTCTTGAAATTGATATAATATTTGTCCCATAACTGCATCACAATGAAAAGCTTGAAAGTAATACAACGAGATTTGATCATTTGTATGTAAGTAGAAATCCATGAATGAAATCTTGTCAAATTTAGACTCCAGTGCACATCAAGTAAGTCAAACATCTAATTCACCTGAGAAAAACATGCTTAAAAGGGTCAACATAAAGTTGGTGAGTTCATAGATTTTTATAAGTACAAATGTTGTAAATCAAAGAGTTGTAAAGTATGCATGACCATTTAAATCCCCAAATAGTCACCAAAACGTATGTATAGTTGGACCACCTTTGTTCAAAGTATGTATTGCCACTTTATTCAAGACAACGCAAATTTTCATGTGTGTATAAAACAATGATTACGATTACTCTAAGTTCATGAAACCGGTGCACTAATATGTACCCATCGCAGGTGTCCCCTCCAAGAACACCCGGGAATTTATGGAAAGAATATGTACCCCTTTGCAGGTGTCCCCTCCAAGAACACCCGGGCAGTAATGTACCCCTTGCAGGTGTTCCATCCAAGAACACTCGGGCAGTAACTTGTTGTTATCAGTACAATCTGCTTAAGCTAATCCGTAATCATTTCGAAAGTAAAGTATGTATTTGTGACCAAAAATGAAGTCAAATAATGTATCACATAGCGAGCTATGTAACTGAGTATGTAAACCAATTTGTTATCAACCATGTAAATGCATTTTCAAACACCCCAAAAATATATGTAAAACAAGTAAAACATGGGGCTATAAACTTACCTCGATGTTGTAGAACGATTGGCAGGAATGCACATATTAAGCACAACACAAACGGAAACCAGAACGGCTCGATCAAGAAGTTGCGGTTTATCTTAACGGCTATGACCCACTAGCCTAGGATAATGTATTTGGGTTTTCCGATGGATAGTCACATCAACGCGACACGTTGATAAAAGATTTAGATTTAAAGTTATAATAGTTGGGTGGTTGGTTAAATAAAATAAATCAAAAAATGAATGCAAAGTATATAATATATTCCGTATATATTACATATGAAAAATGAACAAGTATATAATTCATACTGTGAATTATATAACAAAGACGAACCATTAACTAAATAATCGAGGTATATAATACTTTGCAAGTATTATATAAGAAACGTGAGAAACTAATTGAAACAAAATATTTTGACACATGTTCGAAAAGCACCAATTTAATTAATAAATCGTTCTTGCATAAAAGTAAACGTACGTTTTAAAGTTCCGGATTAAGTAAACGATGTTTTTTAAAGTTTTTGCAAAAGTTATGTTTTTATCTTCTAATCGAGAATTATAAAATATTATTTTATAATTTAGTATTTCGTTTCCTTGACGGGTTGTAGCTCAAATAGTTGTCTCATTTGTAAAACTATAGTTTTCGTTTGTCTGTCGGGTTATTATATAATAACAAATTAATACTCTTAAACTATATAACCTTGTCCTTTTACCGAGTTTCTAAAATAATAGAAGCTTTAGTGAAACATCACTAAGTATAGAAATTTATATTTAAATTTCGACATAACCTTTTCGTTTATATGACGTTCCCCATTTTTACAAAACTCAATGTTTTCCACCTTAATTAATCCATGTTGCAATATCCGCGTCTTTCTATATATATATATATAGACGAGATCAAATAATAAATAACATAAGTAAAACCAAACACACCCTTATGGCTTGTTAAAATGCTAAACCAAACACACCCTTATTGTGTTTATCTTAAACCAAACGCACCCTTATTGTGTTTCTGAATAACCAAACGCACCATTTGTGGGTTTCTGAATAACCAAACGCACCCTTTGTGGGTTTCTGAATAACCAAACGCACCCTTTTGGTGTTTTTGTTAACCCAAACGCACCCTTATGCGGTTTATGTTAAACCAAACGCGCCCTTGTGGCCATTCTACCAAACCAAACGCACCCTAGTGGTGATTCTGCCAAACGAACGCACCCTATATTGTTTTCTGTTAAACCAAACGCACCCTATATTGGTTTTGGCTAAACCAAACGCACCCTAGGTGGTGTTAACCACATAAACAAACACACCCTTATGGTGTGGTGGCTGCCAAACGCACCCTTGGTGCTACTGTCAAACCTAACGCACCCTTGTGGTGATTCTGCCAGATCCAAACGCACCCGTGGTGCTGTTTTAAAAACCAATCGCACCCTATGGTGGTGCATGGTTGTGGTAGTGGCGAGGTGGTGTTGGCGGTTGGTGGTGCCAGCTATGACGATGGAAAGATGGTGACAACGGGGTGGTAGGGATGACAATGGTGTTAAAGATCGGAGTGGTGGGTGGTTCGAGGTGGATGTGCCGTGGTGGGGGTGGCGGTCCGGTGGTGGTGGGTGATGGAGTAGGAGTTGACGTGGTGTGGGTGGGTGACGATGTGGATGAGGATGGTGATAATGGGGGGGGGTTAAAGGTGGCGTGAAATGGTGTGAGTGCGTTGGCGGGAGCCGACGACTGGGTGGCCGGAATCTGGCCGGAAATGTGGGGCGGCGCCAGAAAATTAAAGAGGGAGGAGAGGAAGTGTTGGTGGTGGCTAGGGTTATAAATATGAAACCCTAATATGTTTTTGCTTAATTATTATAAAATATATACATATATATAAATATCTATAAATATATATTAATATATATAAAAATAAATATATACTAGATATATAATATATATATATATATATATATATATATATATATATGAAAGTTTAAAAAAAAGTAGAAGTGTATTATAGTTTAGGGTAAAAATTGTAAATATTCTCACAGGGACTTAAAGTGTAAATTTTGTTAAATAATGGTTCAGGACTTGTTTAAGCCACTTAACGAATGATTCAAGACACGAAACTTGCGCCATTGTTTTCCAAATAGTTTTTCTTACGAAAATGAGTATTTACATGACTATTATTTCATAACTGTTTTATATTGTTTATTTAAAATGTTTATTATTTATTTGTGTATCACTGATAACTTTGTTCGTAAAATGAACTTTAACTTGAATATTTGCGTTTTTAACAAACGTTTCGGAATAAAATGATACATAATTTATTAAATATTTTTATTTAATAAAAAGTGATAATTAAATATAATTTAATTATTTTTGTGTCGGTACGCGTTGTTCTCGTTTCTAAAATTTTGCTAGGGTATTTCAGTCATTTTCTGCTTGTTTTCGGGTCTCGGGCAAAACTAAAAAGTTGTCCGGAATGTCGTTTTACATCAAAATGCTTTAGAGTCCGAGTCGTGAAAACGTGATTTAACGGGTCGTTTTTGATAAGTCAACTTAGGAATAACATATATCTTCTCGTTTTCAAGTCAAATAAATTAAAAATAAATTTGCACATGAGAGATATGTAATAATAAATATGATTTATTATTTAAATATGTTTCGAAAAATTACCGGTTTCGTAGTAATCGTTTTTATGTGACAATAAAATAACAAAAGTCAAAAAGTCAAGTCGGACCCGAAAAGTCAAAGGGTAAAATAGTCATTTAAAATTTCAAAAATTTCCGGTTTTTACAGTACCTACCCCTTAAAGGAATCCCGTCCCGGGATTCGATTCTTGTTAACCTATTGTGTGACGAGGAAAAGATTT
>BQNB010124249.1:1652-19968 GCA_026074375.1 Tanacetum coccineum
ATTAACCTTTTAATTTATCGTGAAAGCTTTTGGTAATAATTGTTGATGCATCATGAATCCACGTGGTTAATTCACAGAATTTGAATGAGTTTAGGAGCGATTAATTATATCACCATGCTTTGATCATTACAAACTAACCACGTGGGATTCATTATGAAAGTAAATAGTTATCGAAAGGAGCAATGTTACATTCACATAATCTTTATAAAAAAATAATTCATATAATAATAATGTGTATGTTAATTTGTGAATTCACATATCACAAAAAAATTAAAAGTAAAAAAGATAATACTAATAGTTATCATGACACATCATTATGTGAATTTGTTTTTGTAAACCTTATGTTTTTATTTAACATTTCTTTATCGAAAGAGTACTTTTTTGTAATGATCGTCAAAGAAGAATTCAAGTCACATTTTGCTAGTAGATTTCAAACTCCAACTAGTAACAGATGTTGTCTTAATTTTACGTTCCCTAAACGTTTGGATACTAATCAGGCTGAAGAGTTGGAGGGTCCGATATCTATTGAGGAAGTGCGAAAAGCGGTATGGGGATGCGGGGACAATAAATCTCCTGGCCCAGATGGTTTTACATTTGAGTTCTTCCGTAAATATTGGGATCTCCTTGGAACAGACTTATATGATGCGGTAGTGTGGTTTTTTGACAAGGGTTCGTTTGCTAGAGGTTGCAATACTTCTTTCATCACGCTTATTCCGAAAATTCAGGATCCCAAATTCGTAAGCGACTACCGGCCGATTAGCTTGATTGGTTGTCTCTACAAGGTTATCACCAAAATTCTTGCTAATCGTATTTCGTTAATTATTCCAGACCTCATTTCAGATGTACAATCTGCTTTTTTGCCTAATAGGCAAATTCTTGACGGTCCGTTCATTATTAATGAATTATTATCTTGGTGCAAGTATAAGAAGCAACAAGCGATGGTATTTAAAGTAGATTTTGCGAAAGCCTATGATTCGGTTAGATGGGACTTCCTACAGGATATCCTTACAGCTTTTGGTTTTGGCTCTAAATGGTGCTCATGGATTCGAGGGTGTTTACAATCTGCCACAGCGTCGGTTCTGCTCAATGGGAGTCCAACCTCTGAATTCCATTTCGAGTGTGGTTTAAAGCAGGGGGATCCGCTAGCTCCATTTCTATTTATCCTTGTAATGGAAACGCTTCACTTATCCTTTGTCAGGGCCACTGAAGCGGGTATTTTCACGGGTCTCAAAATTGGAACGTCTTTTTCGATTTCACATCTTTTTTATGCGGACGACGCGGTCTTTATCGGAGAATGGTCCAATGCCAACCTCTCGGGTATTACTAAAATTCTACACTGTTTTTCTTTATTATCTGGTCTCAATATTAACTTAAAGAAGAGTCATCTTCTTGGAGTCGGGATCGCTAATGAGGTTATTCTAGCTGCTGCGGAGAACCTTGGTTGTGCTACTATGAAGACCCCTTTTAAATATTTAGGTGTTATGGTCGGGGGTAATTGCGTCAAGGTTCAGGCTTGGGAGGATACGATTTCTAAGGTTAAGGCTCGTTTATCTAATTGGAAACTCAAAGCTTTATCAATTGGAGGTAGGTTCACCCTTCTTAGATCCGTTCTTGGGTCGACACCTATTTACAACATGTCCATTTATAAGATGCCAAATTCGGTATTACATATGCTGGAATCTATTCGTAGGAATTTTTTTAATGGTGTTCATTGCGATGAGAGGAAAATTGCATGGGTAAAATGGTCTAAAATCCTTGCTTCTAAGAAGAATGGCGGATTGGGTGTTTCGAGTTTTCATGCTTTAAATAGGGCTCTGCTATTTAAGTGGATTTGGAGGTACATTTCTGGTGACAATTCTCTATGGTGTCGCTTCATTAAAGCTATGCATGGTAACAGTTTATCCACGACGTCTAACTTTCGGTTTTCGAATTGGATCACTATCGTCCGAGAAGTTTTTAGACTTAAAAATTGTGGTGTGGATTTGCTATCTCACTGTCATCGTAGTGTTGGCAACGGCCTTTGTACGAAATTCTGGAAGGATTTATGGATTGGTGATACTCGTTTGTGCGATTTGTTCCCTCGTATTTACGCCCTCGAGAATAATAAAGATGCTATGGTGGCTGAGAAATTGTATTCGATATCTGCTTCTTTTCGGCGAAGTGTGAGAGGGGGTGCTGAGGCGTCACAACTTGATCTTTTACAAGAGGTTATTCAAAATGTGATATTGTCTAATATAGATGATAGGTGGACGTGGGACTTGAACGGGGATGGGGTCTTCAGGGTTAGAGATGTGCGAGTTCACCTTGATGATTTCTTTCTCCCGAAAGCTGATACTCCTACAAGGTGGTTTAAATTTGTTCCAATCAAAGTCAACATTTTCGCTTGGAAGCTTTATTTGGATCGTCTACCTACACGGGATAACTTATTGCATCGTGGAGTATTTGTTCCAAATTCTGTATGCCCAATTTGCACTTCTGCCCAAGAGGATTGTTCACATCTCTTCTTCAAGTGTTGTTTGGTTACTAATATTGTTAGGCGTATTTGCCGGTGGTGGAATATAGATTGGTCCCCTCTTGGTTCTTATATTGAATGGCTATCGTGGTTCAAGGCCATCAGGTTGAATTCGTTCCTTAAATCTATATTGGAAGGGGTCTTTTACACAGCGTGGTGGAGCATTTGGTTTTTTCGTAATCAGGTGTTGTTTTCCTCTCAAAATCCTCGGAAGGATGTTTTGTTTGATGACATTGTTTCTCGTACTTTTTTATGGTGTCATTCCAGGTGTAATCGTTCTTTTAGTTAGGATAGATGGTTACAACATCCTTATTTAATATCTTTGTAATAGTTGTGCTAGCTCCTTGCTAGTTGCTTAATAAAAGTTGCCGTTCAAAAAAAAAAATTGATGCACAGTAGAATGCCAAAGAAAATCATTAAACCACTAAACATAAACAAAAATATAACAATACCTTAAGATACCTATACTACAAGTACTTGAGCACCAATAACAAACATAAATAACTAACAAGAAACAATCTTTAAAAGCGTTTGTATGTAGATCGGAACCTTTTCTTTGAGTAAAAACGAATTGAAACAGTAAGCAACAACAAAAATAGATTATTAAACAATTAAGAAAAATAATGAGACAAACCAGTAGATAGAGACCAAAATTAAGGTTCAAAACAAGAGAAAGAGATATGTGGGTGTCGGAGAAGCAGGTGGCACCGTAGCAGGGATGGAAATGGACCACTGTCAGAATATCTTGTGGAAAACCCATAAGAAAAGGGAGATGATTTGCACACTCACCAAATTGATTGGCACACTCAAATTATGTGTGTTATGCCTATTATACCCTTAACATTTGCACCCTTTATTAAGTGATGTAAAGGCATAAATGTCAAGATACACATAATTTGAGTGTGTCAATCAATTTGGTGAGTGTGCAAATCATCTCCCATAAAAAAATGATATAGTAAGATGTGAGATTTGAGGGTGTATTTGATGGAGGCGGAAACTAAACATTTGAGAGGCGGGATTAGGTTATTGAAATTTTAAGTGAAAATATAGGAGGGAAAATGGCAAAGTTTTGGGGGGAATTAGGGAAATTGGGCTTGGGCGTCCAAAAAAATTTGCAAACATACACGAATGTTTATTTTATCAAAATGTTAATAAACTAAATTAAGATGTATATAAATAAAAGAAAATGAATGAAAGTTTTTTTAAGGTTTCCTTGGTAAAATATATTATAATAAAAAAAACGTTGAAGTACAAAGAATGTAGATGAGGTTTTACATCATAGCCCGTTACCAGGCAGAACAAGAATGCACCATTTGTGTTTAAACCAAAACAACATAAGATTGGCATGGAAATCACATAAAACAGCTATCTCTATTCAAATGTGACATAATTTATGAAGCAAAAATAAATTGACTCACAAGAAATGTCAATAACCATACGAAGACCATAAACCGTTTGTGCTATAAGCATTTTCATGCTTCACTTCCTCGGCCGCTTGTCGCATGTCATCAAAAATCATATCATCCCTATTAAAGTAGTAAACCATCGTTTCAGGAGAGAAAACTGTATTTTTTTTAGGAGAATCCGCTTTTCTACCCGTCCAAATACCAGTTTTCCTAAGAGTCTTCTTGGGAGGAGCCTCTACCTTCTTTCGTGCATCATCAACCAAGTCATCCATAGGTTTTCCAATATCACAAAAACATTTTCGACTTTCTCACTATCACTTTTATCCACTATACTTTCTCTATCATTACTAGCCTTCAATGTTTCATTATTTACCTCAAATTTTTTATCTTTCTCCATAAGAGCATCAAATGAATTCTTTAACGAGACAACATTGATTTCTTGTAAATCCAATACGTCCTTCCCCTTATTATTAGGCTGCGGAGCAGATGGATCCTTATTCTTTTTATGTTGCGATGTAAAATGGGACGATAATATTAGTGTGGTTTAGGCTTAGTTAACCGGAAACCATGAATGTGTCTAGTCTTAGAAGTTTGTTTCTCATTCCCATGCTTACGAGTAACCTCGCCGCAACCCCATCATCTGATACCTTAGTCGAGGCAACAACCTTAACCTTCTTAGGACATTGCTCATCCTTATGATCAAAATTTTTACATGTATCACACCGAGGGGGACGCCACTCATATTCAATACTCAATTAGGTTATAACTAGTCACATTAATTAATGGGTATTTAACATCATATGGGTCATATGCATTGGGTTGTAGTGTCATATAGTGTCATGTTACGACCCATACATGATTGGTGACAATGGGTACTTAACATGGGTCATGGGTCATGTGCATTGGGTTGTAGTGGCTTATAGTGTCATGGACCCATGCATTACCGATGACAATGACTAATTCACATAGGTTATGGGTCATGTGCATTAGGTTATCATTGGTCACATTAATTTAACCCCTAAGCGTAACCATTAACCTATATCCTTTAACCCGTAATAGTTGACTCACGCGTGTAAATCGGTCGGTAATAAATTACCGTTTAGAGATAGAATTACTTTAGGAAAAGTAATAACCATTAGTCTGGGATCGTATCGTCGAAGAGAGTTGAATAGAGATTTACCATTTAGTTTTATAAAATCTAATTAAGCTCTAACGCAAATGTCTGGCTTATTTAACCCTTAAACTCCACGCCTTAGAGTAAGGCTGAGCATACACACCGTTCGACCGGACCAGACCGGAAAATCGGACCAGACCGGAAAACCAAACAAGACCGGAAAACCGGACCGAACCGGACCGAACGTATTTTGGTCCGGTCCTCGGTCCGGCGTTTTGGACCAATTCGGTCTTCGGTCCGGTCCGGTCTAGTCGGTCTTACCAAAAAACTTGAACATTATGCCCTGTAGGATCGGACTGGACCGAAGACCGAACCGGACCGGACCATACCATTTCGGTCTGGTCTTCGGTATGGCGTTTTAGACCAATTAGGTCTAGGTCCGGTCTGGTCTTGGCCGGTCCGGTCTGGTTTTGGACCGATGCTCACCCCTACCTTAGAGAAAGTGAAGTGAGACAAACACAAAACTGAGCAAATATTAAGCATTAGATAATAAGCAATAAGCTAGCTTAATGATAAGCTAATATAAAAACTAGTATTTTTATTAATTAAAATTTGTAAAACTTTTTATAAACTAAAACTATATTTAATAATGAAAACTTTTATTAAAAAAACTTTAGCTTAAAAATAAGTTGCACCGAAAAAGCTTTAAACCAAATAAGCTACAACTTATTTAGTTTTGCTAAATTTGAAATTTTAAAAGTGAAACAAGTTGAAAATAAGCAGAGGGAGAAAAAGCCACGGTTTAATAAGCAGTTTCTATAAGCACTCTTTAAGCTACTAGCAAAAAACAATGAAGCTTAATTTCTTATATATAAGGAAAATGCATAACATTAAACGATAGGTTACTTGCAATGATGGTATCGCTTGACTTTCGTAAGGGAGGTCGCGGGTTCGATTCTCGCTGGGGTGTAACATCCTTTTTTATTTTCTTGTTTTTATTTTTTAAAACCTAAAAGTAGTTTAGGCTTAATAACGTGACCATATGTACCGGTTTTTTGCTACACTTAAATAATGTGTGACAAAACTTGAGTCCATGATTTAGACACATAAACAAACACTTCATGTGACCATATATGACATTATGAATTTAGACACACAAACACTCAATGTGACTAATATGAAATTTAATGATAACCGATTTCACATTTTGCTCTAAATAATAGCCACATGAATACTTCACGATGTGACTGTTATGAATATATTGGTCACATATAATCACCTTAAATGTGGCCATAAACATAATTTAGTCACACATTTGTGATATGTTGTGGCTATTGTAAAGGCATATAGTCACATGATCGTGCTAGAAGTAAATGTGACTATACACATTAGCTTTTGGCAAGCTAACACAAACTAAACTTTAAACACACATATTAAGTTACGTGACCATATGTACTGGATTTTGGCTACACTTAAATAATGTGTGACAAAACTTGAGTCCATGATTTAGACACATAAACAAACACTTCATGTGACCATATATGACATTATGAATTTAGACACACAAACACTCAATGTGACTAATATGAAATTTAATGATAACCGATTTCACATTTTGCTCTAAATAATAGCCACATGAATACTTCACGATGTGACTGTTATGAATATATTGGTCACATATAATCACCTTAAATGTGGCCATAAACATAATTTAGTCACACATTTGTGATATGTTGTGGCTATTGTAAAGGCATATAGTCACATGATCGTGCTAGAAGTAAATGTGACTATACACATTAGCTTTTGGCAAGCTAACACAAACTAAACTTTAAACACACATATTAAGTTACGTGACCATATGTACTGGATTTTGGCTACACTTAAATAATGTGTGACAAAACTTGAGTCCATGATTTAGACACATAAACAAACACTTCATGTGACCATATATGACATTATGAATTTAGACACACAAACACTCAATGTGACTAATATGAAATTTAATGATAACCGATTTCACATTTTGCTCTAAATAATAGCCACATGAATACTTCACGATGTGACTGTTATGAATATATTGGTCACATATAATCACCTTAAATGTGGCCATAAACATAATTTAGTCACACATTTGTGATATGATGTGGCTATTGTAAAGGCATATAGTCACATGATCGTGCTAGAAGTAAATGTGACTATACACATTAGCTTTTGGCAAGCTAACACAAACTAAACTTTAAACACACATATTTAGTTACGTGACCATATGTACTGGATTTTGGCTACACTTAAATAATGTGTGATAAAAAGTTTAATGTGACCATATATGGCATTTGGTCACGGTGTTCAAGTGTGTGACATATATTTGTCACTATTTATATGTATATCGTGACTTATGTTTCAACCTTACTTTTCATTTGTCACGCGTTCCAAATTCATATGTGGCTAAATAATTTGCAAAAGATAGCAGTCACCCTTAAATCATGTGTGACAAAACTTGACTGTATGATTTAGACACATAAAAAATTACTTCATGTGACCATATATGCCATTTGGTCACAGTGTTCAAGTGTGTGACATATATTTGTCACTAGTTATATGTATATCGTGACTAATGCTTCAAGTTTACTTGTATTTGTCACGCGTTCCAAATTCATGTGTGGCCAAATAATCATAAAAAATTACCAGTTACCTTTAGCCACATAAATGTTCAAATGTGTGGCAATACAGTTCTAATGGTCACACGATCAAAATTTCACGTGTGGCTAATTAGTAAATGCTGTCTATTTTGGTACCTTTAGCCACATAAATATGTAAATGTGTGGCCGTTCCATTTTGCCCATGTGTGACCAAATCCCAGATTTGTACTAGTGCAGGTTTCGAATTTTATTTAGCTTAGGTCTACTCGCTTGATTCCTATCAAGTGAGATTTTATTTTCTTGTTAATTAGCTTTCTCATAGTCTATCTTTTCTTTGTTCCCTTTGTTTTGTAAATCACTCTTTCGCCCACCATCATGATGTACGAAAGACCACCAACCACACTCTTTTAAAACCCACCACGAAACACAACCTTTCCATTCTAAAATAATACCATGGTGTTCCAACAACATCAAGATGAATCTATTTACGATGTGTGGACTCGTTTCAAAAACTTAATCCAAAGAGTCCCTCATCATGGCCTCGATTTATGCTCCCTTACTTAATTCTTTTATGATCATGTCGACGACTATACCCGAATGGACCTTGATTTTGCAGCATATGAAAACCTTAGGGAACTAAGTGCTGAAGAAGCATGGGAAGCCATAGAGAGTTTTACCCAAGGCCAAAAAGAGTGGGACAACCTACCAAACATTATTTTTGAACAAGAATTAGCAAATTTGAAGGCTCAAGCAAAAAGATTGTTTGGGAATGAGAAGGTTTGGGTTGCGATGCACAGATATATAGCATGGGATAAGGTGGATAATCTAATCCCACAAAGTACCCCACAAGTCCTCCCATCATTTGAGGTATACACACTGCCCATGACCTACCCGGAAGAAGTGGAAGAGACTATAGGAATCCTGATGGAGGTAGAATCTTTAGATGAAACACAACTAGAGGATTTAGGCTTGAATAATTGTAATCATGACATCCCTCTTAGTTCTAGGGAAGTTCCTAGTTTTGATGAACTAGAGCCTCAACCAAATCCATTACCAAATTCTCCACCCTTAGATATAAGTCTAGGAGACAAAACAGGCCCCAAACCACCCATCAAACCACATGGTCCAGATAGTTTTAGGATAAAGGAAGTAGACAATTTGATGAGGTGTCATTTTATAAACTATTTTAGGGTCATTTAATCCCCAAAATCATGCAAATATGCATAGATTATGTGCTTAATCATTTGTTTTTAGGTTTTTAGCACTTGAATGGCATTTGGAGGAAATACACGTGACTTGGGCTCATTTGGAGAAGAAACGGACAAGACTACAGACCTACACCAAATCTCATGAAGAATTATGCATACAACGCGTGAAGACGGCATCACAGGCATAAAGTGACGTCGTCGTGATCTATCTAGTGACGACGTCAGGAAAATGACGACGGCATCAAGACGTGGCCGACTTAAAGATGATCTAGAATCATCTACGTGGCGATGGCGTCAGGACTTCAAAGCGACGCCGTCGCAGCGATTTTCCTATACATATTAAACCGAAATTAGGGTTTTAGGTGTGTAACTTTGTATAACTTTAGGGAGACAAACCCTAGTCATTCTAGCAGCTTCCTCCTATCTCACCCTACTCTTCCTAAATCCAAAACCCTACCGAAACCTAATGAATCTCGGTTAAAAACCCTAAACAAGCGCGACACCAAGTTTAACCAGCTAACCACCCTCCACATGACACACCACTTGTTCCATATCACCTTGCTGGGGGTGGGTGGGGATGGGCACACCTTACTAGCCACCCTGACACTTGTCAAACCCTTGTATCCAAAGTAAACCTCTTGTCACTCCTTGTAAAACCGATACCTCACACCTTCTAACACTCTTTAGATAGCCCTAGATATACTAGTCACTCCTAGTCCTCTGGTTACTACTTTTATACAAACTAGGCCACTACTTCACCCAACTTAGCCTCAAAGTTTTTGGACCCTTTATATAACCAAAACATGCATTCTCCAAAATCACCATAAAAACTAACACATACTCAAATTATGTATAGCCAAGCCCTTAGAGAGAAGAAGGAAAGAATTAGCTATTTAGGAAGCAAGAACAAGAAAGAAGGTTTGAATTATCTCCAAGCCATTTGCCCCTGTATCAACCATTTCGACCCATATCGAGTATAGTAAATTCTATCACTTGTTCTATAAGCTCTTGTTGTGTTTTAGATCTTATATAAACTGTGTTTTAACCATGTGATCAAACAAAAACATGTTGGAAATCCTAAAACCAAACCAAACCCTAATCGATCCCTAAATGACCCGTTTTAGAAACCCTAAGTCCATGCGAACCCTAATAAGCTAGCTTAAGCTTTTTTCTTTCCTAAATAAGCTCCATCCACCTTTATAATTTTGTGAGAAAATCTCTTGAACCCTAAACCTACACGTTTGGTTTTCCTAACAAAACGATGATTATAACCCTAAAAGCTCTTTTCGTTGAACCCTATAAGCTAAAAAGCAGTAAGCTGGTCTAATCAAGCTATTCTCAATTAGTAATGTTTATCAATTATTTATAAGCTTAGAATGTACCTGAAAGGTGATCCAACAGTTATTATTTCAACCTAAACGAACCCTTTTGAGTTGTGAGTATAGCTCATTTTTTCATAAGCTTTTAGCTCAATAAAAACAAACTTTTTTTGCTTATTGTGTTATGCTTTATTGAGCAACTTATTTATTTAAAAGATCACGTTTGTTTATAAAAAAGATCTTGATAAGTTAGGAAAGTATTGTGAGCCTTGTAGGACTCCTTGGTGTATAAAAGGAGGCCCTAGGGCATAATGTTAGATGTACATCTTTGATATTCGTAGCTTTAAGGTTTTGTAAACCCTAACACTATTAAGAGTGTTCGTTTCATATTGAGGCTGAAAGTTTGGTTAATTTTGTGTTACTGTTTTATAAATAATTCTTCTTAGTATCATTGACTAGATTCCGCATAGTCTTTGATATTCATAATCAAAGTTTCTACCATAGTTGTCTTGGATTTACTCAATACAACTAAGCTTCATACAAGCTAAGCAAGATCTATTCAAGTGGGATCAACAATTCGTCAATCGAAACACTATAAAATAATTATATTATATATTTAACATAATTTATCATGCACTAGCTTTTGAAGAAACTTAAAAAAAAGATAAAATCTTATCATTTAAACTATAATGTATCACGTTACTAGGGAATTTCATGTGAGGGGCTTTCATTTAGGTAGACATTTTGATGAGTTGCTGGATTTACGCTTTAAAGTGTCCTAGCTCCTCAAACGTTTACTGCATGACCTCTAGATTATGATAGCCCGAACAGTGATACGATGTTTGCACAAACTAATAAACCAAAATCATTTACGTTAAAGTTTATGAAATAAAGTTTTGAAACAATCAAACTAAGACTTGACATATTACCCCAGGTTGCGTGACGAGGCTGTTTACTTCCATTTGAATTAAATTTCAAACCAATCAACTTCCTTATCAAGGTGAGTTCATAGTCCCACCTTTATATGTTTTTCTAAACCTCGTGGGGGATACATGCTATAAACCATGAATACAAGTATTTTCCAACTGTATGCTATACTGATATATTATTGCCTAGGTTTACCTTTACAGCCAATATCATTTAATCATGAACCATTAATTACTTGAGTGTGAACGCGAATATTGTGGATAGATCTATCGGGATTGACGAATCCCGTTTGTGTTTACATGTACATGAGGTAATCAAACGCACTATATTTGAGAATAATGGGTAACTTTGGCAAGTTACTTTTCTAAGAGGACATTTGTTCCTCAATAATGTCACTGAGGTGATTTTCATGTTAACGTGTTGGTGTCATGAGCTTAGGGCAATAATACTGTTTTCTATGATAATTGTAATTGTACGATATCATTACCACTTATGATGACTTTGTATTCAACATTTCTGTGTTACAAACCTATGATTTCACTCAACCTTTGTGGTTTGAGTTTTGATGTTTATCTTAGGTATTAGCGGTTTAAGGCACAGAGTGCATGGACTGAAGACGTCCAAACTTTTATCATTCAATTTTATGTTTAATGTTATTATTTGGACCTCTTTTGTAAAACTCTGATATGATATTGAATGATAACTGAATTTTCCAAAACGTCTCTTTTGAGTCGTTTTCTATGATTATGACTGTTGATTCATGAAGTAATACCCCAATTTAGCTTCCGTGCTAATAATGAATTACGAGGTGTTAACGATTGGTTCAGAGCGCGGTTAAAAAGAAAAACCTAAACTTATAACTACTTTTTCCATCCGTGCTACTACATTTCTGAATAGTATGTAAAGATACATAACTATTAATTAAATATAAATAACTTATGTTATTTCCACTGGGTTGTTACAGAATTATGTCTATCTATCACCAACCTATTATCGTCTATGATTTCGATCGTGAGGATGCTTTTTCCTTTACAATATCTTGACTATATCCCGGCTTCTTGAATATTTAAGCTCATCCCCGGAAACCTTTTTTGATTTCAGCGGATTTATTAAGGATTCTTTTAGACTCGTTATCTATCTCACCTTTCACGATGATCCGTATATGAAAAAAAAAAAAAAAAAAAAAAAAAAATAAAATGATATGAAAATGATATATGCTATAGTAATGAATCACCTATTCCACTAAGTCCTATTGCTACCAACTGTTTTGCCTTCATCTCTACTGTTTACCACATCACCATATTTTGATCTTGAGATTTCTTTATTCTTCGAGGAGATTCTGGCACTCAGAAGCGATCCGTTTCCTATATCTCTCCTACTATTTCATTGCCCACACTCAGGTATTTAGATTGGAGAGAGTTCTCATATGACGCATTGTGCGCCATGAGGAACAGATGAGGACTATTTGTATCACTTAGATGGCTCCTCTGAGGCATTGAGCACATGGAAAGATAAGATAAAAGGTCTTGGTAATGGGTCGAGTAATATATGCGAGATGTTTACCAAACTAGAAACTGAATTCATGAAGCCGTATATGATTTCACGCATATTGTGTGGGGGTGTTTTGGGGGGGGTGGGGGGGCCGTTTTTACAACCAAAACCACAAATTGGTGAGGGAGAGTGCAAATAAGGCATGACGATGAGATTGTTCTTGCTCGCGTCAGGATTTCTACTCTGGAGATGCTCATCAAGGATATCCAGGTTCGCCACCGATCAGATATGAAGAGTCTTCTGGACATGATCCGTGAATTCAAGAACCATAAGGAAGGACCACCAGACTACTAGACTAGATCCTTGTTATTTACAGCTTTTGTTTAGAATCCAACCACAGGATGTGTGGCATAAATAACGTCACTTGTCAAATTTTGGTTATGTAAAATATGTAGACAAGTTGTTTATGACATAATAAAGTTGTGATTCCATTATACCTCGCTGTTTCATGACACCGATTTATGTATGTCGTGGTTGTCTATCCTATACTCTGTGTTAAGGTTATTAATGTATCATATATTTATGTATCTGGGATTACTATGGTTCTATTACCATCAGGTTTTCTTGAACCTTTGTGCCCAGGTATAATAGATATGATTAATAATCAAGACATTAAGCATATGATTCCACCTACACTACCACCAGACTATCCCTTTGATGAGTTTATCTTCGCAGAGTTAGATAACTCATTATGGATCATACAACGACCACTGAAAAGTGAATCAGTCCCCGAGAAACCTAATAAGTCAGATGCTTGTTAGAGTGTCCATCTTAGGTAGTCCTGGATTCTAAATTTTTTTGTTTATATTTACATGTAATATCAAAGGATGAGTATTTCTTTTTAAAGCTTGTATCAATAAAGTATCTATGTCAAATATTTCAATACATATGTATGAAAATTTGAAATAACTTATGATTGCGATATATCATTGTATGGATTCTGTTTTTTGTGTATCTTGTAAATGTGATAGACTGGTCCCAATAGGACATCAAATTGCAGTACTATCCACGATAGGCTGATTAGGAAACTAGTTGCTGATAGTGTTTCCGCAGCTCTGGAAGCACAAGCTGCTAATTGGTAAATACTGATAATACCAATAGGAACACCGGACAAAGAGACATCTTTTAGAAGAAATGTTTTTTTTTTATAATATTAAATAGCTACAAAGAGTTTATGACGTGCCAACTTTCAATTTCTAAAGGTAGAAAGGCGTTGTTGGTCATTCGTGGTTTGAACGAACTGAACGGTATTCCTGCTGTAGTAAGTACGAGGATGCAAAGTGAAATTGCTACTGGTACTCTAACATGAAGAAGCTTTGTCCTGTAGAAAATTTTTTTTATTTTTTTATTTTTTTTTTTTTTTTTTTTTTTCATTCGCCCAGTCTTTGGAACTAGAGGAAGCTTATAAAAATCACTGGTCTGAATTATGAAGTCTAATAAAAGAAGTTATTGTCCCTCAAAAGGAGGTCAAGAAAATGGAAGATAAATTTTACAATCTGACTGTAAAAGGGAATGATATCAAAGACTTCCGTAGAAGATTCAGGAATTGGCTAGTTTTCTGCCCGAACTATTGGTGCAAAATTCTCGAGAAAACTTATGGAAGTCTTCATCGAGGGACTACCCGAAGTATGAAGAAATGTTACCGCTTCATGAAACCTCAACTTTGGAGGAAGCCATTACCATAACTCGGAGGTTAATAGATCAAGTAACAAAGCACAATTTTGTGCAAGGAACAATAGATACAACGAAAGTTTGATGATCGAAAGAAACTTCCCAAACTAACAACTACCCAAACAACATAACATTCAACAATAACATCGCAACATGATCACCACTAACAACATAATAGAAGGCAAGAAACCGCCAGGGCTTATGCTGCCACCCCAACTAAAAATAATAGGTATGCTGTAAACCTTCCTTTGTGTAAAAGATGTAACCTACATCACATAGGACCTTGCACTGTGAAGTGTCAGACTTGCAATAAGGTGGGTCATCAGACCAGGAACTGCAAGAACAAAGGGCCAGCCATTAGAGGCAACCTGCAGCTAATTTTAGTAACTTGTCATGCATGTGGAGAGAAAGAACATTACAAAAATCAGTGCACATAGGGGAGCATACATGCTGAGGGACAAGAGTGCTCACCAAGATCCGAACATAGTCACGGGTACGTTCCTCCTAAACCAACATCTAGCTAGAGTATTATTTGATTCAGGAGCCGATAAAGGTTTCGTATCCATATCTCTTGCTTCTATGTTTAATATCCCACCAATTACACTAGATACTACCTATGACATTGAAATGGCCGATGGAAACCTAGTAGGCACTAATACCGTTATCTAAGGTTGCACTCTGATTTTGCTAAACCAACCTTTCGAAATCAACCTTATGCCGATTAAACTCGGTAGTTTCGACGTCATCATTGGTATGGATTCGTTATCCAAGTATCATGCTAGAATTATCTGTTACGAGAAAGTCATCCACATCCCCATCGACGTTGAAACTTTGTATATACGAGGGATCAAAGTAAAACCGACTAAGCTCTTATCCTGTTATTAAACGAAAGATATATTTCCAGGGGATATCAAGTTTTGTAGACAAGTAATGGAGAAAGAAGTCAGACGAAAACGCTAGAATAATATACCGATAGTCAGGATTTCTGAAAGTCTTTCTTTAATATCTACTGGCCCTTATACGGTTCGCAAGTAGAATTTCAAATCGATTCAATGCCAGGAGCGGCACCAGTAGCCCGAGCACCTTACAGATTAACTCCTTCAAAAATGCAGGAACTGATTGAAACCATTACCAAAGTGTTTTAGCAGACCGAGGTTTGATTCGACCAAGTACTTCGCTTGGGAGCTCACTGTCTTTTTTTGTTAAAGAAAGACGGATCTTTTAATGTGTATATTACCTGGGAGCTGCAATTAAATCACGTAAAGAATCGTTACCCATTCACAGGACGATGATTTATGCGACTAGCTTAAGGAAAGTATAGAGTGTTTTACTCAAGATCGACTTAAGATAGGCTATGCACAGCTGAGAGTCAGGGATGAGATATTCCCAAATGATTTCAGAGATACGGACACTTTGAATTCTAAGTGATGCCATTTGGTTTAACTAATGCGCCTGCTGTGTTCATGGATCTCATAAACCGTGTGTGTAAACCATACTTGGATAAATTTGTGATAGTATTCATAGATGATATTCTTATCTACTCCCGTAACAAAGAAGAACACGCAGATCACCTGAGGATAATTTTGGAATTACTCAGAAAGGAGAAATTGTATGCCAAGTTCTCCAAATGTGATTTCTGGATCAGTATCGTGCAATTTCTCAGGCACGTGATTGACAGTCAAGGAATTCACGTTGACCCCACCAAGATTGAGGCAGTTAAGAATTGGGCATCTCCTACCACACCCATAGAAGTACGCCAATTCTTAGGACTCGCCGGTTACTATCGGAGATTTATCAAAGATTTTTCAAAGATTGCAAAGTCTTTGACTGAATTAACCCATAAAAACAAAAAGTATATTTGGGGAGAAAACCAAGAGTCAGCTTTCCAACTGCTAAAATAGAAGCTTTGTGAAGCTCCAATCTTAGCATTACCAGAAGGAAACGATGACTTTGTCGTTTACTGTGATGCATCACATCAAGGTCTGGGAGCGGTGTTAATGCAAAGAGAAAAAGTTATTGCATATGCATCCCGACAACTCAAGCCTCATGAAGAGAACTATACCACACACGACCTTGAATTAGGAGCAGTAGTATTCGCTCTTAAAATTTGGAGACACTATCTGTATGGCACAAAGTGTACTGTGTTCACTGATCATAAAAGTCTTCAGCATATCCTTGATCAGAAAGAGTTGAACATGAGACAACGCCGTTGGTTAGAATTGCTTGCAGATTATGATTGTGAGATTCGCTACCATCCTGGAAAGGCAAATGTTATAGCAGATGCCTTAAGCCGGAAGGAACGAATCAAACCACTCCGAGTTAGATCATTAGTCATGACCCTTCACCCAAAATTACCATCACAAATCCTCGAAGCCCAAACCTAGGCAATCAAAGAAGTGAACATCAAAGCTGAGAACCTACGAGGAATGAACAAAGCATTTGAAGTACATCCTGATGGAACCCGATGCATCAAGAATCGAAGTTGGTTACCACTCTTTGGCAATTTGAGGGACTTAATCATGCATGAATCTCATAAATTGAAGTATTCCATACACCAAGGTTCTGACAAGATGTATTAGGATCTAAAGAAACTCTATTGGTGGCCTAACATGAAGGAAATCATTGCTGAATATGTCGGCAAGTGTTTGACATGCTCTAGAGTTAAAGCAGAATGTCAGAAGCCATCCGGCTTACTGATACAACCAGAAATTCCTACAAGGAAATGGTAAAGAATAACAATGGACTTCATTACAAAACTACCCAAAACATCAAACGGACATGACACAATTTGGGTCATTGTAGACCGCCTTACCAAATCAGCATATTTCATCCCTACCAGAGAGACAGATAGTATGGAAACCCTAACAAGGTTGTATATAAAGGAAATAGTTTCACGGCATAGAGTGCCGATATCTATCATCTCGGATCGTGACAGTCATTTTACATCCAGATTCTGGCAATCAATGCAGAATGCCTTGGGTACTCAATTAGACATGAGTATGGCATATCATCCCCAGACTGATAGACAAAGTGAAAGAACCATCCAAACACTTGAAGACATGCTTCGAGCTTGTGTTATAGATTTTGGAAAAGGATGGGAAAGACACTTATCGTTGATAGAATTTTCTTACAATAATAGTTACCATGCCAGTATTAAGGCAGCATCATTCGAGGCACTTTATGGTCGAAAGTGTCGATCACCTGTCTGCTGGGCCAAAGTTGGAGATGTTCAACTCACAGGACCAGAGATAATCCATGAAACCACCAAAAAGATTGTACAAATTCGATAACGCTTGCAAGCTGCAAGAGACCGGCAAAGGAGTTACGCCAATATAAGGCGAAAGCCTTTGGAATTCCAAGTCGGAGATCGTGTTATGTTGAAAGTGTCACCTCGAAAAGGTGTCATCCGATTTGGAAAGCGAGGAAAGCTTAACCCTCGGTACATTGGACCATTTAAGATCCTTGATAGGGTCGGCCATGTGGCATACAAACTTGAGCTTCCTGAAGAACTCAGTAATGTCCACAATACCTTCCACGTTTCTAATCTAAAGAAATGCCTATCTGACGAATCCCTCGTCATTCCAATGAAAGAGCTTCGGCTCAATGACAAACTCAACTTTGTGGAAGAACCCATAGAAATTATGGATCGAGAAGTTAAGCAACTAAAACGAAGTCGTATCCCTATAATTAAAGTAAGATGGAACTCTAAAAGAGGACCATAATTTACGTGGGAATGCGAAGATTAAATTCGTGCCAAGTATCCACATCTATTTTCAAACATCACTCCGGCATCCAACTAAATCTCGGGACGAGATTTCTTTTAAGGAAGGGGGACTATAACAACCCGCAATTTTCATCAATGTAGATTCCACTTATGATATTTATAAGAACTATTTTCACGAGAAATTTTTTGCTTTATTTCATGTCAACTATGTAACGTAACTTACATAGCAAACTAAACGAGCTCAC
>BQNB010124250.1:0-19968 GCA_026074375.1 Tanacetum coccineum
GTTATAATAATGGGTCATTCTGGGCTGATGTTGTGTTATATAATGTGTCGACGGTTGGTTAATATTTAAGCAGACAACCATTATAACTCTACATTTGGTGTGGAACGTGGTACATATTCTAACTTACAATGTTTGCAAAAAAGAAAGTCCATCTTTCCATTTAAATGAGGTTGTGATGATTAATTCTGACAAACGTAAAAAATTACGATTGTCCACATCTTGGCGGGGCAAGTTGCTAACTTTGCAGCCATGGCAGATTAATCCGCTTTTTTAGTTGTTTATAAGTCTGAGCCTTTGACGATGCTGTTGAAACTGATGCCATTGTTTTTTACTAAAATTAAGATTTACAGTCCGGGGTTGTTTATACTTTTTGCTTATGCTCCTTTAATGCCATCGATCCTTTTGTTTCCGCTACCAATGCCTTTCGGTGTGTCACGATGGTGATAGTCTCATAAGCTGCAAAATGAGCCTTAAGAGAATCAAGTTAGGCTGTGTTCTTAAGTTGTTCATGTCACACCCCGCCAAGGCGGAAACGCGAGGCGTAACAAGAATGGATATCATCACAACACAATGGTGTCTATATATAGAATACTAAAATGCATACAATAAATTAAAGTATAGACACAATGTGTCATAACAATACCCATAACTACCCAAAACATAAAAGGCGTCTTTATTGATGAAAAGGAAGTTCTCGCCAATAAGAGACATGCAACATATATTCATACAATGCTACACATCCACATATAAACTTCAAGATCATCTTAAGGTCTCTTTCTAGCCACTTCTCACTATCTTAAGAATCCTCATGACTTCACACCTGAAAATGATGCTTAAAAACGTCAACACAACGGTTGGTGAGAGTCATAGGTTTAAGACTCACATTATAAACTTTTCAAACCCAATTACTGTGATTATCAAAACAATATAGGACAATTATGCAACATATGAACTTATGCTAACATGCAATCCACATACTGGGTAGGAACGTTACCCCCGATCCATTACAACAACTGGGTAGGAACGTTACCCCCGATCCCATTTCAACAACTGGGTAGGAACCCCTCCAATCCCAAATCACTATTATTGAGTAGGCGTACTCCTCCGATCCCAAATCACTATTATTGAGTAGGCGTACTCCCCGATCCCATTTGAGTTGAGTAGTAAAGACCACTCCCAACCAAACTAATCACATCACAAACTACTCCAATTGATCACTAAGCCATGGAGCATTTCCACACAAATCAGTAGGTATTATTTTAACCCTTCAGTTGGTTTGAGTTGAGTAGTAAAGACCACTCCCAACCGAACTAATCACGAAGCAATAACACGTAGCAAATAATCACAGTAATTAAAACAGTTTAACCATATTGCATCATTTTAACCCAAATAAAAAACACAAGAAAAGAGGCTATGAAACTCACCTTCTGCTTAGCTATCACAAAAACTTCCAAAGGCTTCAAACTAACTAGCCAATTCTAAGCAACAAAATACCTCGTGTTACACGCTACTAAGCCGAAAGCTTAATGTACATGTAACATTCATATGATGGATGTCTAAGATGTTTTATTAACCCCATGGGTCACCTTGACACCATACCCAACCTTAACCACTTCATTAACAAGTTTCACTAGTTAATCACAATTCGTACCAAACTGCAGAATTTTGACGTGACTTATCGCATTCAAAACCCTGACTTAATGACCTCCATAATTCAAACCAAAAATCACCTATGTTCATTAATGAGTATATTAACTACCTTGTGACTCCCAAAAGCCAATTACATACACAAGTACTCCTAAGAAAATCAAACTTCAAAACAGTCCCAATTCGAGTCTGATTGCGCACTAAAAAGTTTAGGCTTAAAAATCATACTTAGACTTCGAATTAATTAATTTCCTTTGGGGGACTTTTAATAGACATATAATACTTAACTACTGTAGAAGGGCTAAGTCTAATTCAAATTTTAAATAGGGTTTTTACTTCTCACAATTTGACCTAAATCTGACATAAAAACTCAGCCTTGACAACGAATCTTGTTTGAATTATTTAAATACCTTCCACTCACTTTTAATTCATGAAACCTATGGGGTTTGAAAGTAGACTCTCTGTAGATAATTTTAGGCTTTGATAAATCATTAAAAGTTGTTCGGATGATCAAGTTATGACTCTTGCAAGATGACCCTTCTAAACTGCCAACAATTTAACTCCGAATTTACTAACCCTAAAACCCTAATTACACACGATTAACTTCATTACCAATATAAAAACGATTTTAAAAGATAAAAACCCTAAATTTACAGATCTTACATGAACCATAATCCATCATATTAATTATTACATGTGTTATTAAGTAGGAATTATAGCAAAGAATTGAAAAAAAATTGTAATTAGGAATTGAAACATAAATTAGAAAATTTACCTTAGCAAAGAACCCTAAATTTTTTCCTCTTTTTCTTCTCTTGAAACCGGTTCGAACCACATGGAGGGGGAGGGGTTTTATGATTTCATATTTATAAGTCTCCTAGAAGAGCTGTATTTTAAGTCTAATTAGGTTTAGATTAGAATTAGGATTTTAATTATTTTTTTTTCTTTTTATTTACTAGAATTCGGATTACTATTCATGCCTAAAAAAAATAAAAATTTCTTTTCTTTTATTAATTATTTAATTATCTTTTATACCTTAAGTTTTATAAATAAACTGGCTAATTTGTTAAACCATTTTGTTTGAAAACTACTTTCTAAAAATAACTTTTTATTTCCAAATTCACTTTCTATTTATGGAAAGTTTACCAAAAACTCTATTATTTTAACAACTCGTTTCTTTCACAAATGACACGCTTCTCAATTTAATTCATCACCTAGGCATTCACATATTAACCAAAAACAATTCTCTCAAAATACCCAATCAATTCTATTATCACTATAAGTGATTAAAATGAAATTTCTCTATCAAATAACTCATTTCTCTTAACTTAACCCTCAGAACTATATTTCTTAAATTACTAACACAAAAATAGTCTTGTATTATTACTTACACAATTAACGCGAAACCGCTTCAATACGAAATCATTTAATGTCACCAAAAGTGAACGAATGATCTTCACAAAAATTCAACACAAAATTCATCCCAATGAGACGATCACGCTCAATGGATTGTTTATCAAATCTATTATCCAACAAACACATATAAACCGTATAAACAACCATAACCATACATTGCAACAGTACATTTAGGTCAACACTGGTTTGACAACTGCTAATCATGGTGGTCACAGTATCCCCACCTTGAGAAAATTCATCCCGAGATTTAAACTACCGAGGCATTAGCTATCGACAAAAAAACTGAGCGATATTAGACTCATTTGATCCTTGCTTCCCAAGTAAGCTCAGGACCACGCTTGGAATCCCTACGAACTTTCACTAATTACAATCATACTACCGCTTTTACATATGCCATCTGGTTAAACATAAGGTTCCTTGGACAAAACAAGAGTCTTGTTCAATCTTAATCTGACTAACTTCCACAATCCGACTCAATGCTAAATGACTTTGCTTACCCCCCACAAGGGTGCAATTAGCAACACAAAACCTCAAACGAAAAAACATCCTACTAATAACTCACTCGTCATCAAGAAAACTCATCAAAAACTTACGTTGTTGTAACAAGTCATTTATAACCGACTCCTCGCAATCATCAAACAAGAACTGTTGAAACAAGTTATAAGTTGTTACAAAGCTCAAGTTTTTAAAGAATTGGCTCGACTTCGAGTGTATTCCATTAAATAAATTTAAACCAAAACTCACAAAACATTTAGGGCGGCTAAGGTTAACAAGAACCTTACGTACCCATTTTAACTAATACTTTCAACGATAAAATCTGCTTACAACAAATGTAGATACTGAAGCTCATAAGGACAGAAATTCTCAACGAAATAGGTCCATCCATCCAAAGGGCATCTAAATGGGTCTAACATAACCCGGTTCTACACTTTATTTTTCCAAACGTACTACCACCTCTTCCAAGTGAGATCTTCAACACCCATAACCTACCCAGCATTAATTTAAAAAAGTTTCTCACTGACTACAAGGTAACTATTTCGACAATTTGGCTGCCTTAAGCTTTCTTGTATTACCGTATCTTGTTGGTTGTTTCAGCACCAAATTCGATCCATTCAAAATTACCTCTCAGTTGGGCCATACAAACGATAACCTACATTCCTTATCATACTATGTTTCACATGAAGCACATCCATACTCGATGATATCCCCACCTTAGTCGAAAAACTCATCTTACGAAAATGAGTTTCCAATTACTCCAATATCTACCATACTTGTCCTAAGATAGCTAGGAAATGGTGTGACTTAGTCAGTCTATTGACCGACCCATTCGCATCGTATCAACTCTCTACTTAGTGAATTAGCAAATAACATCCTTAGGTTTTTTTTTTCACTTCTACTCGAGTAACTCAGGTTGTAGCAACAATCCTGTAGACCCTTGATACTCAACCATCGATTAGTTAACCTAAAACCACACAACATCGTATCCACTCCAGAATGGATAGAATACTTTGTCATATACGCCTCTTCAATAGCCAAGGTCCTTACATCTCTCCAAATGGAGGTCCAAACCTTGTCTAACCAATATGAACCGCTTCTCATCTTTTTTCACATTCGTTGGTACAAGCCCACCACTTCTTATGTTTGACGCGTTCTTTGCTTTGGACATCTTATCTTATACCACCAACATCCTTTTCTCAAACCTAGATTGGATTGTCGTAAATCTAGCTCGAACTCATCCTTGGCTTCACTCCTTCTTCCTATTCCACGGTACAACATCTACATTTGCCTTTCCCAGATGGTAATGGGCTCGAAATCAAAACTCACTAAATAACATCAATCCATCATCTTTGCCTCATGTTCAATCCTTCTGATTAAAAGTGTGTTGGAGACATTCATGATCCGTATAGATTGCTCTGCATGTCTCGTTCACTTAATGCCTCAAGCATTATATGGCAAAACCTACCACGTTAGTCATACAATCCTTCATAAGAACCTTCAATTGTCGCGACGTAAAAGCAATCACCTTCTCCCTTTTTCCAAGCATGCTTCCAAATCCTTACTTCACGCGTCATAATATACTACGAAATGTCTGGCTCATTCGGTAATGCTAGATCGGTCATTACCCAATGATTCCTTCCACATTAGATAGCTTTCTCTTTGCTCCACTTCTACGTTGTTGGAAAACTTCACGTACATCTTCTCTTCCTTCAGTGACTCCACGATCATCTTCACGTGCGACTCGTACTCCTCCTTAGACTTCGAGTCGGTTTAAAAATATCATTTGTATATATACGTTAACTGGCTTGTCTATATACGGCCCTTACACACCAGCTCCATTAACTCTTGAAACGCTGGTGCATTGGTTTACCCAAAAGGCATAGCGTAACTTCATCGTGTCCAATTACGCCATCCTAAAACAGTCTTAGCTACGTCATCCTCGTGCACCCTCAATTGGTGACATCAATTTAGATTTTTCTATCTCAATATTCTCGAGATAATATTATGAGTTCAAACTACCCACTTACTTCCTTACAAGCAAAACAGACGCTTCCCCAACAAGTTACCATTCGAACCAAACCTCACCTTGCTCCACTGGCATCGTTCCACACTTCTTGCCTTTCTATAAACAACATCAAACGAACGAGCCTTCACAATCGGCGTCGGCGCTTGTTACTAATTCCATACGAAATTCTCTTTCACGTGCGACTCGTACTCCTCCTTAGACTTCGGGTCGGTTTAAAATATCGTCCGAATATATACGTTAACTAGCTTGTCTATATACGGCCATGCACACCCGGCTCATTAACTCCATGAAAACCGCTGGTGCATTGGTTAACCCAAAAGGCATAGCCGTAACCTTTAACGTGTTCATTACGCATTCTAAAAAAAACTGTCTTAGCTACATCATCCTCGTGCACCCTCCATTGGTGACATCACATACGAATTTTCTATCTCACTCTACTCGAGATAATCTATGCGCATTTCAACTTGGGATTTCAAATAATTCCATTCGCTTCGCTACTATTAGTCGCACCACTCAGAAGATATGACCTACCATCAACTCTAGAATCGCGCCATGAGCAAATACCAAACTTCACATGCACCAATTGGTATGGACCCAAAAATCACACAATCCCAAAAGTAGAAACAACCGAATATAAATATCGACATAACGAACGAACTTCAGGCCTAACAAACGCATCAATGATGCTAGAGAACACCCAATGAATAATACCACGTACCACGACCCATTAATTAAAAGATTAAGAACCTTTGTACCAAAACCGATTTTTTTTACCCAAGGAAACTCTCCCTCATAACCTTATACCAATCATTTTAAAACAATAAAATCACCTTAGTTAATAATGCTAATAATTTTAAGTGTAAAAATAAATTTAAATAAATTTTTCATAAAATTATTTTAATTATGATTTAATAAAAGAAATCAAAAGATGGTTAAAACAAATGAGTTGCATTTTATTTATATAATTTATTTTCGAAAGAGGTTTTTTTTAACACCTAAAAGATATGATATCGACTACAACAAAATTACTTTGAAAAGGAATTTATGACTCACAAAAAAAATCATGATAGCAAAATAGACTCCCAAAAAAAATTCCAATACCAGAATATTAATTTAATTGAAAACGAACACGACACGAACACGACAATATCTCATAGCAAACGCTAACAAACCATAAAACTCTACATACCAAAGGTCTTAAAACAAACCAAAAAGTATCGTCCCCTTAGACAAAAGGAAAACCATCAAAACAGTCAGAACAAGAACGTAGAACACCAGTCTATGATAACACTAGAATACCAACACGAGCGTTGGATATAACTCAATCGAATCACAAGCTAACGAACCCACTTAAGAATCGGACAACCACAACCAACATGTATCCCGAATTTGGGTTAAAAAAAATCTACAAACTATAGATGAAAGGAACCATACCATACTATGCAACTCCACCTAATATAATTGCCAAATCGGTTAAGAGAGGACTTCTCGGACCACACAACCATCCTCAACAGGATCTCACATCACATCTACACTACCATTTACATAACTATCAAAACTTACATCCTTATATAATACATACAAGCAACAATGATCAATGCAATCAAAGTCACAAGTCCAACTCTTCTTCCTCAACATTCGCACCTTGAATTTCTTCATCACTTTCTTCATTACTTTCTTCATCACTTTCTTCTTTATTATGTCTGACTTCTTGATCTTGAATTGAGAGCTTGGGATGAACAAAGTCATTACCATTGTTGTCTGAATCAATGCGCTCATTAACATCATCTTGATCTTCATCATTTTGACCATCTTCTTGATCATCATCTTGATTATTGTCACACCCCGCTAAGGCGGAAACGCGAGGCATAACATGAAAGATATTAACATAGCACATGGTATCTTTATAGAGGAATACTAAATAGTGTAATAAATGCAAAGACACAACGTGTCATGATAACATCCAACCAACGACCAAATATGAATGATAAGGATTACCATCCATACAAGTCTTATAATATCAAAACAAAGTCTAGAAATCAAATAAACATATTGCTCAAATAAAACGGCATAGCAAAATCATAGATCTTCAACTTGCATCTTATGGTCTCACTAGCAACTCTCCTAACATCAATTTCGATCACCCGAGTTACCTAAAAACGATGCTAAAACACGTCCACACTAGGTTGGTGAGATGCCATAGTATTAGACACAACCTCAAAACATTTCAAAACAATTCCACATTACCGGTGATAAAGATAAATAGTTCATGGCATATCATGAACTATCCATACTACAAATCAATACAGCAACAATTCAACACAATTCAAATCATATAAGCTCAAACAAAAATAGCTCAACTCAAAATAGCATCGGGCTCAACCCAAGTGTGGAAGGAACGATCCCACGAATCCAAGCCACCCGGCTCTACTTTGTCAACTCTAATTCAACACATAGCAAGTAATAGCCACAATAGCACTGCATTTTTAAGCTCACCATCAAATATCCAAGAAAATAAAACATCACATACTCAAGCATCGTTTCCCACCCCAATAAAATCTTAGAAAAGATAGGGGCTAATACACTCACTCTTGTATTGCGCAGTCTACAAGCAATTCAAACTCCTTCCTTAACAACTATACACAATAAAAGCTCATGTTACCATCGGTAAGCTAAAGGCTTAATCCAATATAACAACCCTAATGATGGACTAATATCATCTATACTATATGTAAAGACTCTCTACCATCATTTTATACCTTTATTATATCTTTTATTTACTCTTTACTTTTATTTTAAACACTTACAACTTTCTGCTCTAATGCAGAATTTTACACCGACTTGTGCGACCTAAAACGCACGCACATAAAAGCACCTAAATAATGGTCTAACAAAAATCATACATGTTCCTACATGTGTCTACTGCTAACAGGTTGATTCCATCCACAATTGCATGTTTAACCTCTCAATTAAAATTAAATTTGATAACTGTCCTAATTCGGGTCTGGTTGCACACTAAAATATATGACCCTAAAAAGCATACTTAAGCTTCGAATTGATTAAACTACTTTGGTGGATATTTAATATACTCATAGGAATTAACTATTGTAGAAGGGCTAAGTCCCATTCAAATTTTAATTGGGTTTTTTACTCCCCGAAAATTAGAGCCCAAATCTGGGCCGGGACTCTACTGTCAAAACAACTTTTTTGTAAAAGACGTTTGAGGCCTTCCGACACAAAATCATTCCGAGCCGGGATGTTTTAGAAACTAGACTCTCTAAACTTATCAAAACTCATAAGATTCATAAAAAACTCGTTTCCAATCATGAGATATAAGCTGAGCAAGTCGACCCAAAATTCTGTCTGCTCATATTAAACTTATGATTTAAAGTGATTTAACCCTAACCAATTAGCACAATTATGCATATAATTAAAATCTAATCACCCCCAATTAACTTAAATTATATTAATTACAGAAAGAATTCATGAACCCCTATTGATTAATCACCTAATTAAGTTCTAATCCCTCATATAAGGTTTAAACATAATATACAAGAATTATAATTAGAATTAATCATAAAATTAAAGCAAACTTACTTGAATAATCTAGAATTTTTTGCTTCTCCTGCAACTCTAAAATTCGTCTGATCAAAAGGTGGGAGAAGTGAGGGGAATTTGGGTTTATATTTATAGGGAAGAAAACTAATTAGATAATCCCTAATTTAAAATCCTAGTTTAATTAGGATTTTATTTTCCTTTTTTTTATATAAAATCTGGATTTACTATTCATGGGGAAATTTTTTTTTTCCTTTTTTTAATTTATTTAATTATCTTTATACTTAAGTTTTATAAAACCTGAACTAATTTTGTTAAACCATTTTGCCTCTGAAATTACTTTTAAAAATAACTTTTAATTTCAGAATTTCACTTTCTAAAAATAGAAAGTTTACCAGAAACTCTCATATTTTAACAAATTTATTTCTCTTAACTTAACCTTTAAAACATAAACTTATCTTAAATTACTAACACAAAAATACGTATACGTATAAATACTTACACATTTAAGACAAAACATTAAATTCACGATAATTATTTCCTTGTCACTTAAAGGGAAGGAAAGGGAAATCACAAACTTTCATCCATCATTCAATCTTATTGAATGATCACACCAATATATTGATTACCATACCCTCATAACACATAATAAAGCACACATAATACACACATAACACATAAAATAACATAAACCTACATTGCAACAGACATATAAGTCAACCCCTAAGGTTGACCATAACCTGCTCAAGTCACGTTGTACATTATCCCCCACCAGTTAGAGAAAAACTCTCGTCCCGAATCTGAAAAAACTACCTCGGAGGCAATATCACTATCGAGCAAACACTGAGGACACTTAGACCTAATTTGATCCTTGCGCTCCCAAGTAAACTCAGGGCCACGCTTCGAATTCCAACGAAATTGTACTTAACACAATCTTACTACGCTTTAAACTCATGACCGTAATCGGTCCACAAAATCAACGGTTTCCTTGTACAAAACAAAGAGTCTTGTCAACTTAATCTCAACTAAACTTCACAACCGAATCCAACGTGCTAATAGAACTTTTCTTACCACCCCCTCAAGGGTGCAATTAGCAACACAACAACCCCAGAACCGAAAATGAAACATAAAACTAATGAACCTCACTCGTACAACGAAAAACTCGGTCAAACCTAGTTGGTGTAACAACGTCATTTACAACCCGGTCTCGCAACTCATCAAACAATGAACTGGTCTTGAAACCACATATAAAGTTTTTCAAAACCTAACGTTTTTAAAGAATCGGCTCGACTTCGAGTTTATTCATAAAATAACTTTAACCAAAATCACAAACACATCTAAGGGCATATTAAGGTCAATAAGAAACCTTACGTACCCAACTTCAATTAAAACTCTCAATGATCTCTTGCTCAACGAACAAGTGTGGATACTTAGTTTACCTAAAGTCCTAAAGACCTCCCTCAAGTCCATCGAATCTAACATCAATGAACATTAATTACATCTAATATTTCTTTAGCAAAACCAACAAATTCATGAATTTGACACTCTAAACATGTCATGGCACACATCTCAACCTTTTAGGTATATCAACTCAATAACCCTTTCAAATCTCAAATGGACCTTCTTACCTGGTATCCAACGTACCATACTCTCGAAACATCATACACCCTTCAACTAATACGCTAAATACTTACTACCGCAACTAGCTATATCCTTCTTCATACTCAGCCATCGATTAGTTAACCTAAAACCACACAACATCGTATTCGCTCCAGGATGGATAGAATACTTTGTCGTATACGCCTCTTCAATAGCCAAGCTCCTTACATCTCTCCAAATGGAGGTCCAAACCTTGTCTAACGAATATGAACCACTCTCCATCTCTTTTCACACTCGTTGGTCCAAGCCACGCAACATCTTATGTTGACGCGTTCTTTGCTTTGGACATCTTATCTTATGCCACCAACATCCTTTTCTCAAACCTAGATCGGATCGTCGTATATCTTTCTCGAACTTATTCTTGGCTTCACTCCATCTTCCTACTCCACGGTACAACATCTACATTTGCCTTTCCCAGATGGAACTTGGCCTCGAAATCAAACTCACTAAATAACATCCATCCATCACCTTTGCCTCATGTTCAATCCTTCCGATTAAAAGTGTGTTAGAGACATTCATGATCCGTATAGATTACTCTCCATGTCTCATTCACTTAATGCCTCTAGCATTATAAGGAAAAACCTAACACGTTAGTCATGCAATCTGATAAGTGCTTAATTACACATATCTTTTACCTCTAAAAACGAGCTTAAATGACCAAAAACAGACAAAAACTGCCAAATATATGTTTGTTTTGCATTTGTATTGTGCAGGAAGTGGATATCATCAAAAAGACAGAAAACCAAGCCAAAATGACAAAACTGAGCATGGAATGGAAAAGACTGTGCAAAATCAAGGCCAAAGACCAAAAAAGTCAAAGTCAAAGTCAATCCAGAAGAATCAACAGTCAAACCGAAGCCGGACGTGCGACTCGTATCTCTCTTAGACTTCGGGCGGTTTAAAATATGTCGGTGATTATACATTATCTAGCTTGTCTATATACGGCCATGCACACCACAGGCTCATTTACTCTTGAAAAAAAACCGATGAATGCATTGGTTAACCTAAAAGGCAAGGCGCGAAACTTCAAACGTGTCCATTACGCATCCTAAAAACAGTCTTAGCTACGTCATCCCTGTGCACCCTCCATTGGTGACATCACATACAATTTTCTATCTCACTCTTCTCAACTCCTCCATGCACATCTAACTACCCCACCTTTCTTCTCATCATACAATACGGACGCTTCCCACAACAAGTTACCATTCAAACCAACCCTCACCTTGCAACACCTGCAATCATTCCACACCTCTTGCCTTTCTAAAAACGTCAAACGACATGAGCCTTCGCAAATCGGCATCACTCCTTGTACTAATTTCATACGAAATCCTATTCTAAGATGAGGGGTAAAACCCACTAAATCCTGAGAAACACTTTGAGATGCTCACATACTACTAAAGTATCACTAAATTTCGACTCATATGCTTTGGTACTCCTACGAGACCTTGCATCCTCTTTAGTTCGTTTCCTCACGAACCTTAAACACTTTTAGGGCTCAGAAGGTTGTTAACTACTTCTTGTGGCATACCAATCCAGCTTATGCCTCAACAACTAATTCTACTCATACGTTACTATGTCAAACGCTCCCATAATAGAGGTATCAATCAAAAGTAAAACAGAGAACTCTCTAATTCCAACTTGGGATCGCGAATAATTGCTACTATTAGTCGCACCACTCAGAAGATATGACCCACCATCAACTCTAGAATCACGCCATGAACAAATACCAGACTTCACATGCACCAATTGGTATGGACCCAAAAATCACACAATCCCAAAAGAAGGAACAACCGAATATAAACATTGACATAACGAACGAACCTCAACGATGCTAACACCTAACAAACGCATCAACGATGCTAGAAACACCCAATGAATAATACCACGTACCACGACCCATTAATTAAAAGATTAAGAACCTTTGTACCAAAACCGACTTTTTACCCAAGGAAACTTTCCCTCATAACCTTATACCAATCATTTTAAAACAATAGAATCACCTTAGTTAGTAATGCTAATAATTTTAAGTGTAAAAATAAATTTAAATAAATTTTTCATAAACTTATTTTAATTATGATTTTATAAAAGAAATCGAAAGATGGTTAAAACAAATGTGTTGCATTTTATTTATATAATTTATTTTCGAAAGAAGTTTTTAACACCTAAACGATATGATATCGACTAAAACAAAATTACTTTGAAAAGGAATTTATGACTCGTAACACGAGACGTCATGATAGCAAAATAGACTCCCAAAATACCGTAAGGAATTCAATACCAAAATATTAATTTACTTGAAAACGAACACGACAAGAACTCTTGCAAATCAAACAAACCATAAGGACTCATCCCTACCAACGGTCATAGAACCGAAACCAAAGAGTATCGCCACCTTTGGACAAAGGAAAACAATCAAAACGTCGAACGGAGAACGTAGAACACCAGTTCTATAATAACACCCTAGAATACCAACACGAGCGTTGGATATCTCAACGAATCAACGAGCTAACGAACCAACTTAAGAATCGTGACAACCACACCAACAGGTATCCGATGTATCTACAAACGATAGATGAAAGGGAACCTTACCATCTATGCAACCCACCTAATATAATTGCCAAATCGGTTAAGAGAGGACTTCTCGGACCACACAACCATCCTCAACAGGATCTCACATCACATCTACACTACCATTTACATAACTATCCAAACTTACATCCTTATATAATACATACAAGCAACAATGATCAATGCAATCAAAGTCACAAGTCCACGTGTGTGTTGCCTTTATAATTATGTTCGCGACCATAATTATAATTGCACCTTTTGCACACGTGTACTTACTTCCAAGACCACACATCTCAATGATAACACACATCTACCACATAGCACTTAATAATAATGCAAATATAACTCAGACATAATAATCCATCTAACGAACCATAAAATCCCAATCGACTAAACGAAACAGAAGTCACATCGCGACCCAAAATATAAAAGCAATCCTCGATTATAGCAACGCATCGAGGTAGGAAACGAAATAAACTTATGTTGGGCCTCGCTTGGGTTTGACTTTTCTCTCTCAATAACACCCCAACATCGCGTTCCATTGAGGTAAACAATCTCCCAACGCATGAACTAAAAGAATACAAAGGGGTATAAACTATTAGATCCCCTATAATTAAAAATATATATTCATATTAATATAGTAGTAAATCAAAAATAGAGAGAATTTCAAGCTTATAGATAGCGGGAACATATAGTATATACGTACACAAACACTTACGCCCTAAATGCATCTACTTCCAGGACTCCTAGGTTATAGTCTAGGTTCAACCACCTAATTCTCTATAACCTTGGCTCTGATACCAATCTGTCACACCCCGCCAAGGCGGAAACGCGAGGCATAACATGAAAGATATTAACATAGCACATGGTATCTTTATAGAGGAATACTAAATAGTGTAATAAATGCAAAGACACAACGTGTCATGATAACATCCAACAAAAAAAACCAACGACCAAATATGAATGATAAGGATTACCATCCATACAAGTCTTATAATATCAAAACAAAGTCTAGAAATCAAATCAACATATTGCTCAAATAAAACGGCATAGCAAAATCATAGATCTTCAACTTGCATCTTATGGTCTCACTAGCAACTCTCCTAACATCAATTTCGATCACCTGAGTTACCTGAAAACGATGCTAAAACACGTCAACACTAGGTTGGTGAGATGCCATAGGTTTTAGACACCAACCTCAAAACATTTCAAAACAATTCCAACATTACTGTGATAAAGATAAACAGTTGCATGGCATATCATGAACTATCACATACTACAAATCAATCAGCTCAATTCAACACAATTCAAATCAATATAGCTCAAACAAAATAGCTCAAATAAAAAATAGCTCGGCTCAACCCAAGTGGGGAAGGAACGATCCCACTATCCAAGCCAACCCGGCTCTACTTGTCAATTCAGTTCAACACATAGCAAGTAATAGCCACACAGCACATGCATTTTTAAGCTCAACCATCAAATATCACAGTAATAAAACATCACATACTCAAGCATCGTTTCCACCCCAATGAAAAATCTTAGAAAAGATAAGGCTATGACACTCACCTGTTTGCGCAGCTACAAGCAATTCAAACTCCTTCCTTAACAACTATACACAATAAAAGCTCATGTTACCATCGGTAAGCTAAACGCTTAATCCAATATAACAACCCTAATGATGGACTAATATCATCTATACTATATGTAAAGACTCTCTACCATCATTTTATACCTTCATTATATCTTTTATTTACTCTTTACTTTTATTTTAAACACTTACAACTTTCTGCTCTAATGCAGAATTTTTACCCAACTTGCACTACCCAAAACCCATATCAAAACGCATCTATAATTCCCACAAAAATTCACACATGACCCCACATGTGTAATTAAGTTTCCTCCAGAAGCTCATGCATTCATTCAACCCCTAAGAATACCTTTGAAAATCAAACTTACAAACTGGTCAATTTCGGATCTGATTGCACACTAAAATGTTTCGACTTCAAAACCCAACTTAGAATTAATTTTAGCCTTATCCCTTTTGGGGTTTCTTAATAGACATATGAAAGTTATTTTATGTAAAAGGTCTTAATTTAAAACACTTCTTAAGTAGGGTTTTCACCTCACTTAAGTTGACTCAAAATTCGTCTGAAAGCATAGTTTTGACAACGAGTCTTGTAAACAACATTTCCCCTTCCCGACCATAAAAACCTTCGAGGCTAGATTTTATGGAAAGAAGATTCAAAAATATACAGTTTAAAAAAAAGAATCATGTCGTTTGCATTCTCCATCATGGAGATATTCGCCCAACAATCTGACCTAAATTCTGCTCATTAATTAAACACCAAAACGCATAATTCAAGCCCTAATTCCTCATTAAAACTCATAACCACTTACAATTATGAACCCTAATCATTAATTCACCATTAATTACAGTAGACTAAACCCTAATTAAGAAAACCTAATTAAATTTTATGATAAAACTTAATCCATCATGTTTAGATTACATAAATTAACATGATAACTAAAAAGATTAAACTAGGAATAGAATGATTACCTTAATAACTTGATAAAAAAAACTTTTTTTTTCTTTCTCTTGAGGATTCGGTCGACCAAGGAGAAGGGGGAGAAAAAAAATCTGTATTTTCTAATCCTTGGTTTGCTTATATAGGCCTAATGGATAACCCTTTCTACAAGTTTGAGCCCAACTTGGACTTCTTTTCCTTTTTTTTTACTATTCCCGTTTTTACTATTCATCCATAAATAATTTTTTTTTATTTTCTTTATTATTTACTAAAAGAACTTGAAGTTTGATAATTTATAAAAACCATAAACTATCTCCAACTAATTTGGTAAACCATTTTGCTTGAAAACTACTTTCTAAAAATAACTTTTTATTTCCAAATTCACTTTATATATATGGAAAGTTTACCAAAAACTCTCTTATTTTAACAACTCATTTTTTTCACAAATGACACACTTCTCATTTTAATTCATCACCTAGGCATCCACATATTAAGCAAAATAATTCTCTCAAAATACCCAATCAATTTTATTATCACTATAAGTGATTAAAATGAAATTTCTCCATCAAATAACTCGTTTCTCTTAACTTAACTCCCAAAACCTAAACTTATCTTAAATTACTAACACAAAAATACGTATATGTATAATTACTTACACAATTAACGCAAAACTGCTTCAATCACCGAAATCATTTCCTTGTCACCAAAAGTGAACGAAATGAACTTCACAAAATTCAAAACAAATCGAATCCCAATGAGACGATCACGCTCAATAATCTCACATATCCCACACAAACACATATAAACACGTATAACCCATAAAATCACATAAACCGTACGTTGCAACAGACACATAAGTCAACATCAATGGTTTGACTAACCTGCTCAAGTCATGGTTGTTACAGCTTCTTTTGATTTTAGGCCTTCTTTCTTTCTTTCGGGTGCACTATTTCAACCTCATGGGGAAAGAGACATCTCGTCATCATTTAGTATGCATCATTTGAGTTCTCAGGGGGAAGTGTTGGGAGAATAATTATTTAAAATGTGAGAAGAATTATTTCTGATCCAATTAATATTTTATTCGACCGGTCAATCTCTATGCTTATTCTTAAAAGAAGTAAAATATTTGATAAAAGAGGTGCACATAGGTATGATGATTCCTTTAGATAGTCAGTATCCTGAAAAGAGAAATGCGCTCATCCGGGACTTAATTGACTTTAGTGTTGCGGTATCAAATTCTTGAAAGGGTTAATTGTGTACTTCGGATATATGAGCCTTATACATTAAGACTGCTTAATGCAGCTTGCAAAAAAGTTTTGAATCTACTCAAGAAAGGATTGCTGATTTAAGGGGAAGCTAAGATAACTTCTTAAGAGAGACTACGGGGAAGACCTACGGCTGCTACAAAGAACCATATGATTCTATCATATGATGTTCTCATCATTCATGTCAAATCTCATATATAATAACTTTTGTGAATATGTATATAAATAGTGTAGACTATAATTAGCCTTATATAGTGTTTGAGTACGAATTTTCAAAAATTTCTTAGTAAATTCAAATTAACGTACTCAAACACCATATTATTCCCTCATAATTTGAGAGAGAGCATTACAATTTCCAATAATTGGCTTGTTAATAATTGGACATCTTTTTCCCCGAAATCATAAATATTTGAATCAATTGATATCCAAAATATCAAGAGATTTGACATTTTTGATAAGGAGAGAAGATGTGATTAAAATATATGATTAAAAAATGTGATTTTAAGATCTCAAGTGTACGCTATCCCATATATGTGCTAAACTCTTTCGATTAATCGATGCACATATAAAGGGGGAGCAAATGGTTACGTGTTGGCAGAAATGTAGAAGTACCAAAGACCGACCATTTAAATTACTGTATTGGAGTTATAAGGTGGTTAAGTTTAGGTATTCATTCCCATGATCCAGCCAGAACCGGAGGGATCTACCCAGGGATATTCCACTAGATAGTGTAGTTTTCCTTAGGTATGAAAAAAGAAGTAAAAGTGAGAATAAGGGAAAGTGCCGACTGAGATGGAGCTAGTACTGGAACAAACCCAACAAGGTACTAGTTATGAAGTCTCGGTAAGCGCTAAAGGGGTTGAAGAATTAAAAAGAAAAGTTAAGATAAAGGGTGAAAAGAAAGAAGCCCTCCTTACACTTAGGCAGAAACCGGGTCAATACATCTGCTGTCAAGAATCACAAAGATGATTGCTGACATTGAAGACTGACATCATGGACCCAGTGATGCAATGCACAACCCTCCCTAGCCACTCAGAATCTCTTAAAAGATTTTTGTTTCATTTCTCACAGAGATTACACGCATTTCTATCAACTTTCTCACTCCGAGTTAGTTGGTATTGAAAAGGTGGCAGTCTGCTCCAGCCTCCGATCACTAAAACCAAAGTGCACTATTGAGTCTAGAGCCAAAAGAGATCATCCATAAATCTCATTAGGACACTTGTCAAAATTATGCTTGCTAAGTCACACAATGTGAATAACAAGAAATATATAAAGAGTCCTACGCATTATCCTTGTGATTTTGCCAGAACATCCGAGTGATACTTAAATATTCACAGTGAAGATGGAAATTCTTCTTGAGCCAACATCAAACAAGCTCTTGGTAGGTGACTTATGAGATCCTATACGGATTAAACTTGTGATACTTAATATCGATCCGGTCCAGCTTATGAATTGACGAATGAATTTTAAAAAAGATAAAATCGTTGGTGTGTCATAAAAATCGTTTGCATTTTGACACACCGACTGATTTTCTAAATTGATTTTCAATCTTATGTCCATGGGAAGCCTCACAAGGGTATCTAAACATAGGAAAGCTGAACACGAATTGACGGCTTAATCGGGAAGATAGTAACTTACCGGTTCACTCTTACCGTGTTGTCTGCTTTGAGACGCTCTAGTAATTAGAATGACTAGTGCAGCTGCGAAACCCTGTCAAGGAGATTCTTCAAAATTCTATCTGATTACAGGCAGTATTTATACTGAGCAACGGGGAACCGTGGTTGTTACAACCATATTCGACGAAGTGACAAAGAACTTCGTCCATAATATGTTGTGGATATCACTAACCCATTTATGCAGATTTCCTAACGATGGTAACAATTTCCCGATGACAAGTCGAAGCCAATACCACATGCTCATACTCGACCGACATATATAAAGACATCATGAAAGCTCAAGTACATGTTTCAAGACTTTCGCTACTCTATTATCGTACATCTTTCTTGAAGTGACGAAGTGTTAAAGTCAAAGAATCTCAAAGAAGTTTCTGTCACTCTAACACCGGACATCTTTCTCGAAGTGACGAAGTGTTATAGTTAAATATTTTCTAGAAATATGTCTTATTTAAGCTTTCAAGAAACAAGTATGAGCATGTTGGTCTATATGTCATAAGTACACAAGACAGCGACAAGAACACAAGATGATGATAAGAGATTATGCTTGGTCTATTATCTTAAATAAGCTTAAGTTCACATACAAGTCGAGCCTATTAGAACAAGCTCAAGCCTAAAGTCAAAGATCACTAGAATATGTTCACAAGTTGAAGTAAAGAAAACAAGTCTGCGAGCACAAGACTAAAGACGAAGCATAGTATGCTAGGTTTAAGTTTTTGTAAAATGAAGTGACCTTCCTTAGGGGGAGATTGTTAGGAACACGAAAAGTGTCTGTCACTTCCATTATATCATTAGATAGCTCGTATAGCAATATTTGAAACCTTACTAGGCTAGTTAGTCCAAGGCCCATGAAAATCCCATGTAAGCCAAGGCCCTAACCGGCCACTAGGAGGTATATAAACCCTTTCCATGCTATGGAAAGGGTGTTGATTGTTCATTTCTTTCACATAGTAACATTGCATTCTTTTTCTTACTTTCTCTCTCGAAGTGTTCATCCAACCACCTCTCTTTCTCTCTTTAAAACTTTACATTGAATCCATAGCTTGTGTATATTAAGATATTCTACACTGGGGATGATGTTATTTGATGGGTTTTTTGTTATATTTCTAAAGAGGGGTACCGGTAGAAGTGGGGAT
>BQNB010124251.1:0-16068 GCA_026074375.1 Tanacetum coccineum
TAACTAATTAAAGACCGAAGCTCCATCGTAGAGTGACCGAGCTTCCTTGTTCGACTCAATAAATTGAGGCTAACATCCGCATATTGGGGGAAGATTGTTAGCCCTAAAATATGGTGACTAATCCGGAATTACATTTATCATTTATAGTCGGGTCGGATTAGTTTAGCTAGTCGATATCGGGACTATAAATACTCCCTCCATACTTCCATGGAGGGGTAGAAGCTCACTTTTGTAAAAAGTGTGTGTGTGTGTTTTCTCTCAAAAAACACACACTCTTCCCATTTCATTCTTTTTCTCTCTAAATAATATGGATACTTTTCTTTTCCATTTTACCAAGCCTCCGGATCATTGTTCAAAGGGTGAATCTATACTAACAGGAACTTATAGAGAATCTTGCTCTCTATGACCATGAGAGTTGGAATGACCCAAGAGACTTCGCTAAACCGGTCAAGGCAATCTCTTTGCCTCAAGATATCCCAAATACGTCTGACTGTCATCTCATTGAGCTAGAAAATCAAGTCCAACGCTTGATGGAAGCTCATCTTGCTCCTAAACCATCCATTCAAGTGAACAAAATCGCTTCTTCATGTGAGATTTGTGGTGGTACCCACGATACTCAATATTGCATGGAAAATACTGAGCAAGCTTTTGTTGACTACGCATCCTTTCGTACCGATGAAGCGGGAGGTAAGTGGTTCACTTTCAAACCCGAGCAAAAACAACCTTAGTGACACCTATAATCCATCATGAAAAAGTCACCCAAACCTTAGACGGAGGCAACCTCAAAATTCTCAAAACAATTTTTCAAACCCACCTAATCGTTTTCAATCAAATGGTTCATTCCTGAACAGTGCCTTCAATAATAATCCCTAAAATTTTAACAATCAATCAAACCTCGAGGGGTTGGTGTCTAACTTTGTGGCATCTCAAGACGCTAGGTTGTTTAAGTTTGAAGCCGATTTCAAACAACAACAAAGTGAGATGACTAATAAGATTGACACACTCTTGAAGGCTATCAATGACTGAATGACAGGAGCACTTCCAAGTGATACGGTTAAGAACCCGAAATTGAATGTTAACCCCACCTCTTCGGTTTCGTTTACTCATTCTTAACCAATAGAAGATCCCCAAAGTTCATCACGTCCCTTCAATTCGGTCAAAGCTATTAAAACGTGTTTCAAATCAATAATTATTTTCAAAAAGACCAACTATAAGTTAAAACTTTAACGGTCAATAAAATTAAAACACCAAAATCAAAGGAACCTAAAAGAGTTTTAGAAGATGAATTTAAGAATTTGCATCTTAAGTTACCGGTTCTTGAAGTTCTTACTAATGCTCCTATGTAGAAATCTATTTTAGATAAATATGTAGAGAGCCTTGAGTTAGGCAAAAACGGGTCCGCATTCATTCAAGGCGAAATGCCATAGAAAATGAAGGATCCCAGATTATTCACCTTACCTTGTAGACTATGGGACGTCAAGCTTTTGATACCTTAGCCGATTTAGGATCTTGTGTGAACTTAATCCCATTGTATCTCTTCAAAACACTAGATATTGAAATATTAGAAGAGACCGAGAATGTCCTAGGGTTAGTGGATGGAACTAAGTCGTACCGCGTAGGAATTAGTAAAAACCTAGAGGTGTACGTAGGGAAGTTAAAACTTTTAGAGGACTTTTACGTCATAGATATGGAAAAGGACCCCACGTGCCCCTTACTTGTAGGAAGAGGATTTTTAGCAACCGCTAAGGTCGCGATAGATTGTAAAAAAGCTAAAATAGTGGTAGGAGAAGGAGTTACTAGATCGGTATTTGGAGTTAAGGAAATCGGCCTAGGTCATGTGGATACACCATATTGGACTACCTTAGCAAAATAGAAGTCCTACAAATCACGACCTAGTACGAAATATATAGGTGTCCGACCCCCTTACTATTTAGCGAACGACTTAATGAATGACCATTTACCAGAGGAGTTGGAAATAGCTAGGGATGCCGAACTCAATCCGTTTAAAGATGTCCTAGTATTTAGGAAAATGGTGAAATTCATAGGAGCTATACCTATAAATCTATAAGGAAATATGTGGGAATCGGAGGATTTGACTGAGAAAAAAATAGATTGGAAGAGGCCACCAAAGGAAGGAGATGGTGCGTGGCATATTAGGATTGAAACAATTGACCCCGATGGAGAAAAATTTGATAGAATCTTTCAATTAATTCCCATAACTAGGAAATTATCCAAAAAAGAAAAGCCAAGCGATATCATCGACTTGGAACATTTTCCTAAGAGAGTCACTCCGCGTCTAGCTAGAAGACTTGTTAATAAAGAAAACCGCTCATTGGGAGGCAACCCAATCTTTTATTTTATGCATATTAGGAGTGTCGTGTGTTTTAAATTTTTATTATTTGTTTTATGTGTTTGATTAGATGTGATCATACTTTGTTTTGTCTTTAACTTCGTCTTAATTACAATTAAAATAAGTGTAGGAGAAAATATCCGATTTTTGAGAACCAATTTCAAACATGTAAAATAGATAGTTTAAGTTAAATTCACACTTTTATGTTTTGTTTGTTTTTTGTCATATGTTTGTACTAGCCGTTTTTGTGGCTTATGCAGTAAAAATTTTCTCGGAAATCATTAATAGGTCATGTTTGTAGAAATTTTTCCAGAAAATGAAAACGTAAAATTCTCAGTGGCTGGAGACGGTGTCAGGATTCATTCCTGATGGCGTCAGCACTATAGCAATGTAGAAATTCGCGTTTTTTGCGAATTTTTTGAATAGTTATTTTTGTTAAATTTCTAGAAATTTTAATTTCCCAAATTTTTTCAGAATGCCACGATTACGTTAGTACTAACGTTCTATCTTTATTGCTTTCTTAGGATTCTAATTTATGATTAATAGGGTTATATATTATTTCTCGCCGATTTTACTCTAGGTATAGTTGTTTTTGTCTTTGATTTACAGGTTATATTAGATGAGGAAAGTCTGGAAGTTCATTGGATTATCACTTGGATGATTCTTGGATGACAATTTAGCTAGTTTGTCTCGTTTCTTCTCTGATATTGAGCAAACCAAGGGAGTATTAGTTTCTCTCGCTTTTTATTTATCTTCCCTTTATTTGTTTTTCTTACTCATAGAACATTGGGGATAATGTCAAAATAAGTGTAGGGGGTAATAAAAGCATTATAAACTATTCTTTCATTTGAATTTGCTTTGTACTTAAAAGGATGTGTAATATACCAAAACATAGTTTAGATCGATAATTTTGGCCCAAATTTATTTTTTATGGCATATATCAATGAAACTGTAGTATTAGAAGCGTCTCATAGATAGGAGTTATATGACTAGCACAAAAACCCTACCACTCAAAAATTTCACCCCAAAATGTGAGGTTCACCCCTAGATCTTTAAGAATAAAAACATTCATTTTTAGTGCTTATAAGAGTGTACCGGTAGTATTATAGATTCTATAACTTGCTTTAGCGATTCATCCTGAGACTGCTAGTGAGATCATATTCGTATGATTAGGATTTTCTAAGTGATAAGAGGCATTAGGATAACCTTTGTTTTTAGCCTTCGTTTGTATACCTATGATGATCTCCTCAATCATATAACTACCCCCACACCCTTGCTATGCACTCATTTTTAGTGCAAGATACCCCTAGTACACCCCTTTGAGCCTATCCTCTTCGTGATTCTCGTAATTTCTGGTGGATTCCAGATTATTAATGAAGAGCATTGTTTACACCCCACCAAAATCTTACACCCAAATTGCCTTAGCCTTCCTTGTATGTACTCATTTTTAGTACATCATTGTTATCACAATTGTCTAAACCTAGTTAATAGTCTATTGTTAGTGTATACAGTTTTAGAACGATTGAGATTCATGGTAGTTTTTATAATATGAAGAAATGGGGAAGAAAGTCAAACTATTACCCTCATATTTGTCTAATATAATCCATGTTTATTGACCCTTCTAATTCGGGTCATTAGTTAATTTATTACTGAGTTGATGCCAAAGCAATCAACAGTCTTATGGTACTGATACATGCCACTGGAGAATAAGTATCAAAATAGTCTATCCTTAACTTTTGTCTAAAGCCCTGAATGACTAGTCTAGCTTTGAACTTTTCAATAGTTCAATCTACCTTTATTTTCCTTTTGAAATTTATTTGCAACCCAAAGCTTTGCAACCTGGAGGTAGATCAGCCAACACCCAAGTGTTGTTGCCCATGATGAAATCCATCTCATCATTAATTGCTTCTTTCCAGAAGGCAACGTCCTATAACTTCATTGCTTCATTAAATGTATTAGGGTCATCCTCAACATTAAAGCAATAGGAGTATTGATCAGAGACCTCATCCCTTGTTTCTTTATTAAATATAATTGAAATTTAGGTCCAAATGACTTTGTTGTCCTATGCATGTTACTTCTTCAAAGTTTAGGTTCAGGTTGTTGAACCAAACCCTCGTCAATGACCCCTGAAGGTACTTCATCAAAGACCTCTAATATACCAATGTCTTCAGTTCCATTTATCAGGGACCTCTGACTTGGTCTAGGAACTGATGAGAATCTATTCTCATCAAAGATAGCATCCCTTGATTTAATTATAGAGTTAATTAAAACTGATTCATTAGGTACTATAACATAGAATCTAAAAGCCTTGGAACGCTCGACATATCCAACAAAGATGCATTCAATGCCTCTTTTACCTAAAGTTTTTATCTTTGGATCAGGGAGTCTGGCAACCTCCTTACAACGCCGAACCTTGAGATAGTTCCGGTGTAACACCCCCAAAATGGATCATAGTAGAAATATGTCCGGGAGTGTTACTTCATAATACCATTGCACAAGATATGAGAGAACGACCTCTAAACGTGTCATTTGAAAAGTAATCCTGTAAAGTTTAGACTCCAATGCACATCAGTTATGTCAAGCACCCTATTCACCTGAGAAATACATGCTTAAAAGTGTCAACATAAAGTTTGTGAGTTCATAGGTTTTTGTAAGTGTAAATGTTGAAATCAAAGGTTTATAAAGTGTGTATGACCATTTCAATCATTATAATAGTCACAAAAATATAAGTATGAATGTTGAAATAAAAGGTTTATAAAGTGTGTATGACCATTTCAATCCTTATAATAATCACAAAAATGTAAGTATGAATGTTGAAATCAAAGATTTGTAAAGTGTGTGTGACCATTGTAACACATACAATAGTCACAAAGATGTGATTACGATTACACTAAGTTCAAGATATTGAGGCTCGGACTTGTAATGTATGCCAATCTTTTCAAGCACTGTAAGTGTTTAAGTAAATGTCGTTTAATGCTCCGACATGATATAACGTTCGTTAGTCCAATCCGTTGAACTAGTGAGAGCTACTCACCCGAACGGGGTTGTCACGCACAAATAGATCTATTTTATAACATTCGCGCCTACCAATCCTAATTAACAGTTCATACCCCTTAAGCTAATCTGTAATCATTTGTGTGAAAGTAAAGTTGTTGTGTCCATATGTGAAAACAAGCAATGTATCCCACCGCGAGATATGTAAATGAGTATGTAAACGAGTTTGTAAACAAGTTATGAAATCAAGTATGTAACAATTTGTAAATGCGCATGTATTCTCACCCCAAAAAGTATTACAGTATATGTAAAATGAGTAAAACGTGGGGCTATAAACTCACCTATAGTGAAAGTAGTGATTACTGCAAAATCAACAAAGTAATCGTCACAATCGATCCGAAATGCAACCTAACTAATTATAGGTTGTATAAGCATAATGTATTTAAAACGAATACAACAATATAAATTATAGAGTTATATCACCACCTAAAAGTGTTTGTTTAATTTTTAAGATTGAAACAATATTTAAATTGTACTTGTAAAATAAATGTTCAAGTATTTGTGTTTGTGAGAAATATTATCATTGATCAACAATTGATTATTCGTTAATAATAATTGATTTAATATTTTAAGTATTTATATAATGATATTATATAAATAGTTTAATTGTTTTATACAATGATATTTAAAAAGTTAAAAACATATATAAATATTATATAAATGACACTACAATATTTCTTAAGGTTTTTATAGCGCAAACGAACCCAAAAACCCTCGTAAACCACTTTTTATATTTCTAACAGCTTTGTTATATTTTTATAAAAGTGCAAAAAATTATTTATAAAAGTTTACAACTTTTATAATTTCTAATTAAATATCTATACACTCAAAAATTATGAAAATTTGAAGGTATAAGTAAAATGGCATTTCGAACAACTTTGTAGTTTTACACTTTGGCCGAATCAGACTCGAAGGTCCTCAAAATTACAGTTTCAAAATCTGCAGTTTTATTAAATAGTTCACAGCTTTTATAAAAACCGTAAAAGTATTTATACTTTTTGAAAACTTTGAAAATTCATAACTTTCTCATTTTAGCTCCGTTTTACGTGTTTTTTATATGTACGGAATCGTGACAAGAATATCTATCAAAATAAAATATCTACATATTTTATAAAAATTTGTGCCGACACAGTTTATTCAAACTGTTTTTATAAAATTATTTTTATAACTTTTTACTATTGAAATCTTGTAAAACTCATAACTCCTTCGTTTTAATTCCGTTTTTAGTGTTCTTTATACCCACGATTTTCTATTGAGATGATCTAACATAATAAAAGATTTATACATTATTATCAAATTCGAAAGAGTAGCAATTTTTATAAAATAACTTTTATAAAAACACTTTTATATATTAATTACCGTAATCTCGTAAAATTCATAACTCATTCGTTATAACTCCGTTTTTCAAGTTCCTTATATATTCGGAATCCTCATAAAATGTACTATTTGAATCTCAGTTCTATATATTTTATAGATTTTGAATTATTACAGATTAATTAAATTGTTCGAATTTAAAGTTTATAAAATTTGTTTTATAAACTTTTGACATAATTAAATTATTACAAGTTCACTAATTTAATTGATACAACATCTTTTGTATATTTTATGTCCTCTAATTTATGTCCATGATTATTTATTTATAAACTTTATAAATAAACTTTTAACAATTAATTCACCAAATTAATTTATAAATTAACCAACACTTGTATAAAACATGTCCTTGCATTCTAACACATTTTAAATATGATTTCATCATAGTTAAATATATATTTGAGGTATGATCATGCTTATTTTATTTTATAAACTTTATAAAATAATACTAGATGGTGACTAAACAATATAACAATTATATAAGTATGAAAATGAAGTAATTAAAAGATTAGGGTTTATATTAGACCTTATAAGAATGGATGAAGATGATAACACAAATTAAACCCAAGTCTTCAACCTAAAATACTTGTAGAAAACCCTAATTTTCCTTTGAAAACCTTTAGTTTTCTTCTTGTATAAACCCTTGATTAAATGCAACCCAAGCTTCCAATAACCTTGATACACCTTATATATTAATCCTAGTAACACTAGTATACTTGTAAAATCAAGAAATAGAAAAACTATGAATTGTTTTTGTGTTGGTTTTCTTGCCGTGAGTTTTGTAAGTGATAAAAGAGTTTTACTTGTAAATTTTTTAGTGATATGAGATGTTCCTTATATAGGGTAAATGAGCATGGTTAATATAACTAATTAAGTACTAGGGAACATCATAGGACAAGATAGAAATGAGACTTATCAATACATGCTTGCCCTTGTTTTTAGACGTGCATATTAACCCACAAGGAGGGAATCATGGCTTTTTAGGTTGGCTTATACATGGTGGTTAAAGGATAGTATATTTTAAGGTAAATAAGCACATGGCTTTCTAGAAGAAAAGATGTTATTTGTTTGTGTTTGTGGATTATGATATGTGGGTTATGAAGTGGTATAGAGAGAGTTTGCTTGCAAATTTTGTAGTAAATGACAAGTATGAAGAGGTGCTAGTATATATGGTGAAAAGAGGACATGACCTTTATACTAAACAAAGCCATAGGTGTAAGATAGGATGTGATGGATTAAGGCTTATCAAAGCATGCATGGTTCTTGTCTCCTTATGTTTTTGCCATGGGGTTGTGTCCAAGAGGGGACAAAAGAGCTTAAAACCCTCAGTTAAAGCTTATGTGAAGATCCTATGGTTTGAGTTTAATATTAAATAAGTAAGTGAGTGGAATGCTTTTAAATTAATTCTTGTAAGTATGATTTATGGATGGCTAGTTATGGTAATATGGGTAAGAGTGAATAAAATTTTGTGTATTTGGTATAAGTGTGGGTATTTGTTGAAGTATAGATAGGTGTTGGTGTTTCCATGCATGCATAGATGCAATTTATTGCGAAACGTAAATGTTTTACGTAACGTATAAAAATAAAATGTGAAAAGTTATAAATTATTTTTGTAGAAAATAATATAACACTTATTTGACGTAAACTTTTATTTGTTTGATGTTGGTTTACGTTGATTGTTGATTTTTAGTTTACGCGATTTAACTAAACGGCTGAAATTAAAAGTGAACGCGTAAAAGTTTAAAATAAATAGTTGAACATTTATTGACGTAAAATGACTCGAAAATGTGAATTGTTACATCAGGTTGGGTTTCTTTTTAGTCCAGAGTTCATAAGGGGTAATCTTGTTCTTTTTATTATGAACCATATTTAATAAGTAGCAAACTGTTAATATAGCTTCACCCCAAAACCCTTGACTCAACCCTGAATAGGACAACATGGAATTAACCATTTCTTTCAGTACTCTATTTTTCCTTTCAAAGATACCATTTTGTTGTGAAGTATAGGGAGAAGTTGTTTCATGGATAATACCAACAGACTAAAAGTACAAAGTATCCATGTACTCACCTCCTCTATCAGTCTTGAATCTTTTGATCATGGACCCTTGTTGTAATTCAACTTCGGTTTTGCATACTTTGAATTCATCTAATGCTTCATCTTTAGTATGTAACAAATAAACATAACAAAACTTAGAAGCATCATCAATAAACGTCACAAAATATTTCTTATTCCCTAATGAGGGAGTAGCATGCAAATCACACAAATCACTGTGGATCAACTCCAAAACTTCAGTTTTACGTTTTACATTTTGAAATGGTTTCTTAGTAATTTTGGTCAGCATGCAAGTCTTACACTTTTCAGTGTCCATGTCAAAAGCTGAGATTAACCCATCCTTAGACATATCTTGCATCCTCTTAAAGTGGACATGGCCCGGCCTAGCATGCCATAGGATTGAATCATTCAATTTAAAAGTTGACATGAAGGCTGAATTACCAATATCATTAACAATATTAAGCCTAAACATTTGATTACACAAATAGCCAAAACCAATAAACACACCATGTTTAGACAAAACAAATTTATCGGATTCAGTCACTTGTTTATAACCACAATTATTCAAAATACTACTCGAAACCAAATTCTTCCTAATATTAGGAACATGCACATAATTAAACAAGGAAACAATTTTTCCAGAACTAAATCTAAGATCTACACAACCACGTCCATGCACCAGGGCTATTGACTCATTTCCCATGTGAAAAATAGAACCATCATTCAGCGACTCATAAATCTTGAACCAGCATCTATCCTTACATACATGAACAGTTGCTCCTGAGTTAACCCACCATGCAACATCATTATCATGCACAAAGTATGCCTCGGATATATATGTAACATAATAAACCTGAAAAGATTTATTAAACATATTCTGACCTTTCAGTGAGTTGGATGAACCATTTACTAAACCATTTATGCCTGAACCATTGGCTTTATTGCTAACTTTTCCACCTTTGCAATCATTTTTCAAGTGTCAAGGTTTTACATACTTCCAACAAGTCACTTTAGAATTCTTGTTAGGATCAGCTTTGGTACCCTGATGTTTACGTTTACCCTTATTGTCATTGTACCTGATGGAGTTGTTATGCTCCACCATATTGACAATTGAAGGACCAACAACATTGTTGCCCTTTGGCTTGTCACTATCATGCATCTTGAGGGACTCCTCAATGCGCAGATGACTGCTAAACTTAACAATAGCTAACTCCTCCTTCTTATGTTTTAAAGTATGATTAAAATCTTTCTAAGAAGGGGGAAGTTTGTCAATGATACAAGAGACCTGAATAGCCTCATTCATATTTATTTTGTGTTGTGTAAACCTTCCAAGTATACCAAGAAGTTCAGTGTATTATTCCATAACTGGTATTGAATCAGTCATTTTGTTATTTGTGAAATTTCTTACAAGGAACTTCTTACTTAATGCATCCTCAGCCATATATTTGGCATCCTAGAAATCCTATAGTTCTTTGGAAGATTCAACATTTTGATAAATATCAAATAAGGGATCAGACATACCATTGAGGATTAAACCTCTGCAAACATAGTCATCATTCTCCCACTTGTTCCTTTTCCTGATTTGTTCCATGGTTGCATTTTCACCATCCTCATGCTAGAAAGTAAGAAGTACATATTCTTCTGCCATCTCCTAAAGTCCACCCTTCAAACTTGCCAAGTTTGATAAAGTTTTAAGCCATGTGTTTCATAGCAGCAGCAGCCATTGATTATCACAAAATAGTTTACTTTGATTGTTGGTGGTTATTAGCCCAAAAATAGTGTGAAGATAATCAATAGCTAACTAATTACCAATAATGGTTACCGGATATCACTTAGAATTACGTTATCACTTTCCAAAGTAAAATATTCGACCCGAATGCCTGGGTATCATGAATATCTACTTAGGATAAGACCAAATATTTGTTATTGAATTATGCACAAATCAATAACCCTTGCGCATCAAAGTGTTTAGGTTTCTATATTCTATCTCCATGCAGGTGTGTTTGATCTCCTATTTATAGGAAATATTACTCAACCTTAGTCAATGGAATTATAAGAGATTAACAGCCCATTAATCTATCCATAATTAGCCTCCATAATTATAGGGATTAGTGGTTACACGATCAATTAAACATTGTCATTAATGCAGTTATAACTGCCAGTTAAATATGTTAAAACCATTACAAGTATTTGAATTTATTCTAGCTAAGTCATTCATTCTGTGATCTGAACCCTCATCAGCTAGCTCACTCAAGAGCATACACGCTGAAGGTTTAAACTGAAAAGACTCACTAATGGATTAACCCGCTGAGGATAAGTCCTCTGATGGATTACTCGCTGATGATGTCCTTCAGCTTACTACCCAGAGAGTACAAAGCTGACGCTATCAGATTAGTGAATACTATTCAGTTCAGAGTTACGCTCACTGAACTCCATCAGCGACTTTAATTCCATTTCACCACTTTTAAAGTCAGGGTGTTCAGTGACCTATGGGTGTACACTCCGTAACTCCAGCCCCATTACTCGTATGAACTGAACCCACATTTAAACTAAATTTCCAACATGGATGACTATCGGGCTGATGTGTTTTTTTGGTTTTGGCTTGAACCAAACCGAAATGAAACTGAAAATCATAAATATATATAACCGAAAACCAAACCAAATTGGTTGGTTCGGTTTCATTCGAACCGCTTCGGCTTGAATTTTCGGTTCAACTCCAACTTTGAAAACTAAATCCTCTTTTATGTGTCACATCATGTTTAACAACGATGTCAATTAGACCACCAAAATCATCTTGTCATAATTTAAGTCAAAACTAGTTTTTTAAGACTCACCAATTTATTATTTTCTTAAACCAACGAAATTTCCATTCGTTAAATACAAAATTACATATTACAAAAAATAAAAACAAAAAATATAAAAATGCAAAAGTTAAGCGAAACAATGCACACTCATGGATCTAATATGTCAAAGTTGTATTTTCATAAATTAACATTTAATTATTAACAACATTAAGAAAAATAAAAAATAATAATAAAAGGTCTCTTCAACCTCTCACGGTTGTACAAACACATGCACTTCCACACACGTTAAACACACAAACATACACCAAACATAAACACCACACAAATGTAGCATAAACCCACCACAAAAAAGCATTTAAATAATAAAAAAAAGAAAATTTTGTTTTCGCATACGCCAAAGTGATGGCGCCGTGAGTGTCACAAACCGACCGATGTCATGGCGTCACCATAATGCTTGGCTCGTAGGTATTGTGTCAGGCCCAAGCCATAGTACCCGATGCTTTAAGTTAGAGTTTTCATTTGACATATCACTAAGTAAATAACAATAATCACTTTAAAACAACGATACATGAATATTTAGCTTAACGTACAACTAAATAACCTCTTTATCACTTTAGATACTTATGTCTTGCAAAAAAAGAAAATTATTGGTAATAAGTGTTTGTCTTATCATATGTACGGACTTGTGGGTTTATTTAACTCGGCTTAATTTGTGAGCTTACTCATTTTAATATTATAAACCCCAAAAATGCCCTCCTAAAATATGTAAAAAAATGATTCATTTTCATCTTTATATTGTAAGGGTCGATGTAATGATTATATAAGAATCATCACCATCTTAACATCACATCAACTTTTCAACACACCACCTTATCATCATGTTTAAAGGCGTAGTGATCACAATCTAGTCAAACACATAAAAATATATCGTTGTGGACAAACATACCTCACAATATACCACAAACACTCTCACAAACAAAAAATAACAATAATAAACAAGCGCATTTCAATTGGGTGGTCTGCACCACCTAACCAACACAAAACACTAGACTTGACACGCTAATGTGGAGGGGCATGATGGTCTTGGCGTGCGAGGGGGCTCTTTCACGTGTGATGGATGGCCAACATAATGATTTGTTTAAAGTGTAAACTCATAAAATCAACATGGTTTTCAACCCGCGCTCAGCTATAGATCGCGAGAGGTAGCAAATAAAATGAGAGCTCAAAGGCTTGCATTTGAGTTCAAAATTATGGCAACCATGATGCTCATTTTGCAGTGTAACACATAAATGTAGTTATACAATGAGCAAAAATGTTGTGTTATATAAATTATATGACCATTCAACATACTTCAGTTGTAATTATTATACACCTTTGCATTTTAGACTTTGATCACAACGATACAATATCATAGCCGGAGTAGATATGAACCGTGCCACTCATGAACCTGATTATGTGTAGTCGTTTCGACTCTGTCCTAAAACATCAATAATATCGTGGTAGCTCTGGATGCCGTTTCCCAACAGTAGTAGTAGTAGAAACTTTGGTCCCGTTTGAATCTTCATCTATTTGCCTCCTTACTTCTTTTTTGGCAGTGTACTTTCGAATCTTCCATTGGCAACAAAAAAGATCATATGGCCCGCGAAGCTGACCCATTTATAAAGTTAGTTCCAGGATTGTAGAAGGGTCGCTGTCAACAATATTGCATTTTAGTTTAACTCTAAATTTTTTCTATACTAAATACTTACGTTTGACCAAAATAAAGTAGCATGTATGTATTAACTTTACCTTGCATTGGGCTTCATAAAAAACTTAGCACTTCGGACCGAAGTTGGTCTTTTCTCTTGAGGGTTTACATTTTCCTTATTCAGGTAAAATTTTCCCATAAGCTTCGAATCTTAAATAATGAATTAAATAATCAATGACATATGATATCTGAATACTGATTACATAATGTCATTGTACCCTAATTCTAACTATTTGATTAATCACATTATAATCTAATGGTAAATGTACATACCGTGATATCTAAAAATCCAACAACATTATGACGTTCTCCAAAATGAGCTTTTACATGTAGTTTAATCTTAGCAGCATCCGCAAGCACAGTCGGAGGAACTCCATAGAATGCAACAACGACATCAATCTCGAGCACCAATACAGAACTTACAATAGCAAGTGCACCAACCTACAATATCACCGCACTAACATCAACTTAGCGATACGTAGAAAGTTAAAGTCAGCGTCCATTACATATCTTAGTCAAAGTTCATGTATAGCGAAACACTCGATTCCAGATTAAAAATGTAGTTCTCTATAATAAAGGTACTGACATTCTTCTCAAATGTAATTTTACAAATTTAGTCATAAAATAAACGTTTGTTTTGTTAACTTCTCGAATTTTAATCTTTAATTAGAGTGGGCACCCTCATAGCATTCATCCAAATGAGACCACTAAAAAACAACAAATTCAATTTGCTAGGAAAATTTATTAGCAACAAAATATGACGAACCTGTTTGCTAAATAGATCATTCTTAAGTTATGAAAATACTAGCTATTATTTATACCAAACATACGACCATTTTCTACAATCCTTAATTTTCTATCTTAATTCTAGATATAATGTCTTCCGGGGTCGACCTGGCCCGACTGAATTCGAACTGTGTAGAAGTATCGGGTCTGACCCATATAAAAGTATATGTTTTAACATGTTCGCGTGACCTGCCTAATTTCACCATTATCAAAGTTTACTTTTGTTACCACTCATCAATGTGGATGTCTATCAAAATGGTAAACGTGCTACATATTTATTTTATAGTCGACCAAGCATTTTGATCCATTATTATTCCAATTCGCTTATATGTTAAATAATCAGTTTCAAATAAGCAATCCTAAAAAATTATCATTTTTAATAAGCACTTGTGTAACAGAAATCCTTTCTTGAAACTACAAACAGATAAAAAGAATATCATACCATGGGGCGCCTCCGTTTCGATTCTATCCACCTAGTGGAATCGGTATCATTAAGGCCCGTTATGATTTATGTAGACCTGTAAAAACACACGATGAAGGTACTTTTATTTTTTGTGCAATATCCCTTCTAAGGTATTTATTGCTCCAAACAGCTTATCTACTTATAAAGTAAGAAGGCAGAGGTGTGAGAGACATGCTGTGACAATCCGTCAATTTCAGGTCATTATTTTATCCTCGAGTATTAATTATAATTTTCATTTTTATGTTGAGATATGAACTCACGACTAACCGGGAAGAAATTAAGGCTACAATAGTAATTTACGCGACGTTTATGAAGAACCGACGAATTCTACGTTAAGTATCGACGTTTACATTTCCAAAATGCCATGGAAATATTTTTGTTGCATTCGTATCTTATTTTTCATATTACGTGCATTTTTGATATTTTACGTAAAAATTATTACGAGCAATGTTTATAATTATTATTGGTCTAGTACCGTACGTAATTTAAAATATTAAGAAAAGTATCCCGATTTTCGTAGAACTATTTTTATCTTATTCGTTTTTACTTCGTGGTTTCGCCTTAAATCTCGTTTTATTTTACGTTGGTACCCGTTAGCCTCAAAACTACCCACCTATCTTAAAATTTATACCCTAAACAACAATTATACTAAAAATTTAACACCAAAAATCTTGGTCAAACCACCCTTGTGGCGTGTCAACCTAAGAGCAAGTGTCTAAGACACTTGTCTTAGTCCACTTGCATGTGGGATTCTTATAAGCTTACTCTTCTATCTCATCTCTTCATAAGTTACAAAGAAATTTCACACACCTCTCTTGTTCCCTCTCCCTTTCCGAATTCATCACACCACCACCATATCATTTCCATCAAATTTTTACTAACCAAATAATAACTACACATGTTACAATGATTACCTTATAAAATAAAGATGTTTTGAAGCAATTTCAAGGGTTTTAAGCAAGGTTTTATTCAAGTTTGGGGCTGGAAAAATGGAGTTTTTATAAAGCTTGTGGGTTGATAAAAAGGGTATTCAAAAATATATTGGGTAGAGATCAAGACTTGGTTTGAAGGAGTCTTGTTTTTTGGTGTTAATTTCATCATTTTCATTATATTTGTTGGTATAATCTCTACTTATTTTTATTGTTCTTGTATTTTCCATTGCAATGTATATGTAAATGTATTGTATTTTGATGATCAGGTAATAAAAAGTAGCATGCATGTGTAGATCTAGGTAAGAAATGATTAAATCAACTATTAAAAACTTGCTAGAAATCATTGAAAATTTAAGGCTGTTGTTAACAGTAAGTTTTGGATTTTTACATAAGTATTAGACTTGATTTGATTTACCTAGGTTATATAGAATTGAGTGATGATCATGTGGCTAATTGGATACTCAATGAAAAGTGAAAATTGATCAAGTTATGACCATTTTACCAAAAGA
>BQNB010124252.1:0-19967 GCA_026074375.1 Tanacetum coccineum
CAAACTAAATTAAAAAAATTTATTCATAATTTAAAAAGATTGCATAATCATAAAAACATTACGTTAAAAATACAATACTGAATGTGACAGTTTTGTTTAAAAATAAATGAATTGTGTTTAAAAAATGAGTGAAATAGTGGGTATTTATAGGTAAAAAATGAGGGTTTTTAAAAAAAAAATATATATAATAGATAAAGAAACATGTGGGTCCCAAATAGTACGACTCACTTGTGGTGAGTGGCTCACCACTCAAGCACCAACTCACGCGCGAGTTTGCAATGGTGGCATAAGGTGAACGGTGAGTTTTGTGAGTTTGGGTGGTGAGTTATCCCTTACTCCGCCCAGCCTAACTGATAAATACTTTTAGTTTTGACCTTCATTGTCAAAAGTCAAAACACTCTTAACTTTGAACTTAAAAGTCAACTACTAAAGTCAAACTATATAGTACTGTATTGTCCTCTTATTTTGAGTACTGACCATACACCATCAAAACATGAAGTCAATTTCTTCACATTCAAATCAAACCCATTTCGAATCACTGATTTCACTAATCAAAACCAGTTCCCAAACACCCCAAATTCATCAAATCCATGCACACCTTATTCGCACAAACTTATTTCAACAACCCATTTTTTCAAACCCTTTTTTAAACCGTATTTCATTACCCCCTTTTCAAAACCTGAACTATTCCCGCCAAATTTTTAACAACATTATAAAACCCAATGTGTCACATTATAATACTATGATTAGAGCTTACGTGATGAGCGTAAAACCCCAAAGAGGGTTTTACGTTTATCGCGATATGTTGAGGGCTGGTTTAAGGCCTAATGGGGTGTCGAATTCGTTTGTTTTAAAGGGTTTTGTGAAAAACGGTTTGGTGTTGTGTGGTGTGCAGGTTCATGGGAGGGTTTTGAAAGATGGGTTTTGTAAGGATGGGGTTTTGATGACTGGTTTGATGGATTTTTATTCGGGGAGTGGGGAGATTCGGGACGCGTGTAAGGTGTTTGGTGAAATGTGTGCGAGAGATGTTGTGGCTTGGAATGTGCTTGTTTCGTGTTATGTGAGGAATGGGAGGACGAGGAATGCGTTGGGTGTTTTTGATAGGATGAGGAGTGGGGTGGATGGGTGTGATCCGGATGATGTTACGTGTTTGCTAGTGTTGCAGGCGTGTGCTAAGCTGTGTGCGTTGGATTTGGGGGAGCGGGTTCATGAGTATATTAAAGATCATGGTTACAATCGTCGTCTTAATTTATGTAATACTCTTGTAGCGATGTATTCTAAATGTGGACAATTGGATAAAGCGTATGAAGCGTTTAAGGAGATTATTAGTAAGGATGTTGTTTCTTGGACTGCTATGATATCGGGTTTTGCAAGTAATGGGCGTGGAAGAGAAGCAATCGATGTTTTTAGAGAGATGCAGAGGATGGGTGTCTCACCGGATGAGCAAACATTTACTGCATTGCTTTCGGGTTGCAGTCACGCTGGGCTGCTCAATGAAGGAAGGTTGATATTTGAAAGTATGCAGAAAGAGTTTAACTTGGTGCCTAATATTCATCACTATGGGTGTGTAGTTGATCTCATGGGTCGTGTCGGTTTAATTGAAGATGCATATGATGTCATTATATCCATGAAATGTAAACCAGATGCGACAATATGGAGAACTTTGCTTGGAGCTTGCAAAGTACATGGTCATGTCACACTTGGGGAACAAGTGATTGAGCATTTGATTGAACTCAAGGCTCAAGAGGCGGGCGACTATATCCTACTTTTGAATATTTACTCTTCTGCTGGAAACTGGGAGAAAGTAATAGAATTGAGGAAAATGATGAAAGAGAAAGGTATTCAAACGACTCCGAGTGCTAGTACAATTGAACTGAAAGGAGAAATAAACGAGTTTAAAGTTGACGATACTACACATCCCCGAATTAAGGAAGTTTATGAGATGCTGGATGAGATCGAGAATCAATTGAAGATTGGCGGTTATATTGCTGAAATAACCTCGGACAGGTTATCTTATCATAGTGAAAAACTCGCATTGGCCTTTGGAGTATTGGCAACTCCACCTGGAACAAAATTAAGAGTTGCAAAGGACCTGCGAATATGCATCGATTGCCATAATTTTGCGAAGATGCTTTCGGGGGTTTATAATAGAGATGTGATTATAAGAGATCGTACACGCTTTCATCACTTTAGGGAAGGGAGATGTTCATGTAACGATTTCTGGTAGAATAATAGTATACATCTATCACATTTTTGGTATCAAAATCAGTTTGAAAACCATTTATTGCTTTCACAAATTCAATGCGTTACATTGCGTCCGCATACCTTTAAGTAAGGTTTTCATGCGACTTTAGGCATTTTATGGTATAATGAACACAATTGTACAATAATAGTAACCACAAATCTTCTAAGTTTTTTAAATTAGTACAAAACTGAAGATGCTGGTGATGAATCTTTAACATTATGCCGCAACTTTATTATTACCTCACTACATAAGTTCTCTACAATGAACTTCAAGCAGACACCGCATGCTTGTTTGCAAAGGTTACACCTTTCTCTATGCTTCCCTTGAGCTCGGACTTCAGAGCTTCCAAAGCTTTCTCCTCATATTCCGTCAATCCCTGACGATCAGAAGAGATCACAGCCTCAACACCTTGTTTTCCAAGCTTAATCCTTGACGCAAAGAATGGGAGCTCTGTGAGTTCTGACTGAACAAAAGAACACTCATAGACGTCGGTATCTCCATCAAGTGCACGAAGAGACGACTCCACAAACCGTGCAGCCGCATATGCCATGGATAGTGTCGCGGACCCTGCACCAGCCTTTGCATCAACCACCTCTGTTCCTGCATTTTGGATCCTAACTGTGAGTTCTTGAATTTCTTCATCAGTGAAGGTGACAGAAGGTTTTGTCTTTGACAGCAAGGGTAGAATGGTTATTCCAGCATGGCCTCCAATAACAGGAACATCAACATCAATAAGCTTCAAGTTCTTCTTCTGAGCAACAAACGTGTTTGCTCTCACAACATCAAGAGTAGTAACACCAAAAAGCTTCTTAGGATTGTATACACCTTTCTGTTTCAACACCTCAGCAGCGATTGGTACTGTTGAGTTGACCGGGTTGCTGATGATATGGATCAACGCATCGGGACAGTTATCGGCCACAGCTTCGACCAATGTCTTTACTATACCGGCATTAATGTTGAAAAGGTCATCACGGGTCATACCAGGCTTCCTTGGAACACCAGCAGGAATGACAACCACATCAACACCTTTCAAACAGTTGGCTAATTCGTCGTTTCCAGTAAAAGCTTGAACTCGTGAAGGAGTGTTGCAGTGACTGAGATCAGCTGCTACTCCCTTGACATTGGCTATATCGTAAAGGTGAAGGTCCGAAACCAAAGGGGACATCTTTACCAAAAGAGAGAGTGGTTGGCCGATACCACCAGCAGCTCCAAGAACAGCCACCTTGAATGATGCCTGAACTTCAAAGGCATTTTGTGATGTCAGGTTCTGATTTGTGGCTCTCTGAGTGAATGACTGGTTAAGTGGTGCTATCCTTTCGTTGCCCAAAAAGGATGATTTGGACTCGCATTTTACAGATGGAACTGCCTTAAGGCAGCTGAAATTCTTCAAAGAGTTCCCTGAATTGCAGTTCACTACAGACGCCTTTGATTGTGTGAGTGAGCTAGCTTTGGAACCATATGATATCGATCCGATAGAAAGGGTACTTGCTGATGTAGCTGCCATCTTATACCTGAAAAACATAATGAACAGACATACTCAGAAATTTATTCTAGATGGTGAAGAACGTACAAAACTTAAAACAGAAACAGAAATAACCAAGAAGGAAATATTAGGGGCGAAATGACAGCCACCAAGAAGGAATAGTAGGGCAATTATAAGTTTGAAATGTACTACCTACAGGCAGGGGCAGATGCATGCTTATGGTATGGGGGCGCGGCGAATAAGATGAGATTTTAGTGTAAATTTTTTTTAATTCCGACCTTTTTTCGAAAGTATATCCCTTCACCCAAAACTCAAATTGCCCCCACCCAAATACTAAAACCCAACATTCAACACTCTAAAACCTTATAAATCATTCATCTCAAAAGAAATTAAAAAATCTGATCATCCTAATTAATACATGGTTGTTGAGTTCAAATCATGAACTAGTTATACTTGATTTCTAGTTCCACATCACCGGATCGGAGTATCAAATACTTGATTTCTAGTTACATGTACAAGTGTACACCTTTTTGCAAATACCTCACTACTAATTCAGCCGATGCAGATTCATGATCACTTAATCAGATACAGTATGTTTTAATGTAGACATACACTTAACAGTATGTTATGTCATATCTGATTCAAAATTTCCAGTTCTCTGAGCATAACAAATCATATTGTCCTACACAAACTCCAGATAGAAATATAAATATCCAAATCAACTGATCTAGTTGGTTAAACATAGCTTATAAATCAATGAAAATGTTTAAAAATGATGAAAATACAAGCAGTTGATAAAAAAATGAAGATATGTAGATCTGCAATTCACATGTATAGAAAAAAAACAATATAGATACAGAAAGCGTGTACCTGTGTTTAAAAGGATCTTCTGATGTTACGAGAATAGACAAAAGACAGTGAGAGATGTGTTTGACGGCGAGTTAAATAGGGGTTTAAGTAGTTTTAGGATCTTTGTTGGTTGGTGATGCTGGGAATTTATTCTCTACTACTAACGTCCATGACCTCTCGTGAGGACTCGGTCTATTTTAGTTTTATCAGCCGTTGACCCTTGAACTAATACAGTAATGTGCTTAGGAACCTCTTGCCATGTCCTGACCGTTGATATTGTAGACTTTTATTAACGGTTATCATTCAAGGGAATTCTAATACTAATGAATTTCTAGTTTTCTTTTAAAAACTCTTATAATATGTTGGATATTTTGCCTTTTACAGAGTGGAAGGGTGAACAAATTTATAATTTATTATAATGTTAACTAGTAATGAAAACAATTGGTTTGACCTCCTCAAGATGTTCAAGGGTGTAATAACTTATGGCTTGATTTTGCTAACCTCTGCTCACTGGGCATGGTTTAATCGGTCTATAAAAGAAATATTTAATTAATTCAAGTGAAAATCATGTTCAGATATGTTATCGCCGTCTTAAAATAAGTGTTCAGTTTGACTTTTCAGATTCAAACTGATTCAACTTTGATCTTAAATATTTATTTTTGTGTTATATAATACTTTATGAAAACTATACCAATGAAAAATACACTTAAAACCTAATTCATTTATATATTTTGCATCTTGTATTATATAACACACATAAAAATAGTTAAAGTTGAACCAATTTGATTCTGAAAAGTCAAACTGGACACTTATTTTGAGACGAAGGTAGTAGTAAATTACAAGTTTATTTAATGTGTATTTAATGCATTTTTTAATCAATTAGAAAAGTTTGTGTTTGTTAATTATAGAGTAAATTGCACTTTTGGTCCCTGTGGTATGGCCAAATTGTAGGTTTGGTACCTTAACTTTCAAAATTGCAGTGATGGTCTCTATTTTCAAGTTTTGGTTGCAGATTTGGTCCTTTTGGGTTGCATTTTTGGTCCTTGTAGTTTGGCCAAAATGCAGGTTTGGTCCCGGCCCAGGGACCAAATTTGCAACGAAAACTTAAAAATAAGGACCATCACTGCAATTTCAAAAGTTAGAGTCTCAAACCTGCAATTTAGCCATATCACAGGGACCAAAAATGCAATTAACTCTTAATTATATCTTAACTTATGCCCCGTGGCAGAAGTTAGCAAAACCCATAACTTATTTCTATAATTTTTATGCAATAAAGAAGAAAAGAAATATCGAACTAAAATTCGACACTGAAGTGTTATTTACAATACATTATTTTCTAGTTAAATTTGCGGAACACAATTAAGTGGATAGTACATGGAGTAGCGGAGCTAAAGAGTCGTCGTAAGAGCAAAAGGTGCACTCGTTTAAATCAAAGTGATATTTGTGCGTCAATTCACTATTTTCCTCTTATACTTTCCATTTACTCACACATACAAAAACACTTTTCTTAATTATTCAAGACAAAATCTCATTCTTAGTACCCAAACAAGTGCGCATATGACCCGCACGTTGCGGCGGGGGTTAACTTATGGTCGAAAATTATTTCATACATATTAAATAGGCATGACGCAGGTTAAGTTGTTGTCGGAGATCAAACGCTTGAAGATTAAAATGACCATTCTAAGCAAATCAAAATTAAAATCTCAACAATGGTTTCTCATATCAACAGATCATTAGGCTGCCCACTATGGGTGGTGGTCGCGACCTACATTTTTCGGCGCCACATCAGCTTTCTCTCTCCGGCGACCTACAAGCGACATAGTGCCATTATGAGGCGATCTTCATTTTTTTTAACTTCAAATTTAAATTTCATTTTAATAAATAAAAACATTACATTAATGATAAAAAACATTATGTTGTTTGATTTTAAATTTAAAAATTACATTACGGAATTTAATAACATTACTGAATGAAAATTACAATAATATAAAATAAACATTATATAATAATGTTAAGCTAATGAAATCATATCCTTACGGAAAACCTGAACCACATTTTTCTTTGTAATGTTAAGGTAATGCTCTGATGTTTTAGGAGTAAAAACAGAGGCATTAGCAAGTATCATTGCAACTCCTATAGTAATATCCTTTCCATAACTACCCACATCAAGGACTTTGTAATGTACTGTTCCACGTACTGTACCTGAGAGATCTTTCATAGTCACATTTAGATCGCCAAGATAATTCGGAGAACAAAACTTCACTATTGCAACAACTTGGTCAAGTTTTCCTTTTTTCAGAAAGTTATTGATGTCCCCCAAACACCCAGTTATAGTGCCACCAGTAGAAATCACATAATTAGTAGCGCTAATCCACGCCCCACTGTTAAAATCATCATCCTCATCCACATCCTCAACAACTTTCTGCATATATTCTTGTGTCGACATTAAAGCCCCATCCGAATCAAGAATAAAAACCTTTTCTTTAAGCTGCTTGGCTTGCTGAACAAGACCCACAGGACCGGGTATTATCCTAACTGAATTTGGGGTTGAGGAAGATGGTTCAAAACATGTGTTACTAGAGAGCTGAACGGTACCCGCAGGACCGGGTATTATCCTAACTGGATTTGGGGTTGAGGAAGATGGTTCAACACGTGCGCTACTAGACGAACGCAGAACAGGTATTAAATGGATATCAGAATCGTCTATATCAAGACTGTATTCCCATGGATCATTTTCGTTAGTAAAATTAGAATCCATTTGGATAGTTGGATAAGAAGTTGTGTGATATAATGAGGAGATGGTGAAGGTATTTATAATGAAAAACTAGCCGTTGGAATTCAAAATTTGAAAATATAATAACATAATTTAAAATATAATACTTTATTTAAAACATTAAATTAAAACAACATTTAAAACATTACACTAAAATAGTTTCTAGTTTATTAATCTGATGACTTGTAATCTGAATTAATTCTCATCACCCTAAATTCCAAAAAGAATTTATCATCATTAGCTTGTTTTTGTCTAATCTTCTCCTCCTGTGCCTTTTCATCCATTGCTTGTTCTTCTAGTGTTTCTCTTAAGACTTCTTTATCTAGATGTAGTTGATGTAACTCTTCCGCAGTAAGGTATACATCACCAATATGGGTTTGTGAGCGACAGTAGTATTTTTCCAGTAGCCAAGCTAACTTAGCATCCCTTTATTTTTCTAGTTTTGCCGCCTTTCCATACATAGAAAGATTCAGCTCGTAATCTTTATCAGAACCTTCTTTTAAGAAAGTGTCGATCAAAGCACGACTCTCTTGTGAAATGTCAGTACATTTCTCGTAAGCTTTTCTAAGATTGTCTTTAGCTGTGCATGAATTTTCAAATTGCAAAGCTAAATTCAGAATCGCGTTCTGGCGACCCTAATCTTTGTCAATTAGTTTTTGAACCAAAGCTTCGACTTCAGAGTCGGTATGTAGAAGCGAACAGGCCATTTTAAAAAAGTGGATGAAAGTGTATATAAGTGAATATATAAAATGGTAAAATAAGTGGGTATTTATAATGTTAAGGGGTTTGAAATTTTAAAGATAAAAAGTTTTTTTTAATAAAATTTGAAAAAAACACATTTTTATTCATATTTGTTTCGGTCGAAGTTTGTCGTTCTGACGACCATTATGCATGAAGGTCTCCGGCTAAGTCGGTCGCGACCGACGACCCACTATGGGGGCGACCGACTGCGATCGACGGCGACCGAGTCGGTCGTCCGGCCCATAGTGGGCAGACCCCTCCCTCTTATTTAGATTCCTTTTACTAAAGTTTTTAGTTTATGATTAAAGGAATGTCTTTCAAGGACAATAAATGTAAATTATTGTGGACTGTCGCATTGGTTTTACGTTCCAGATTCATAAACTAAACTGCCACAATTAGAATGCTACATATGATTGCTTTTTCTTTACAAATTGTTTCGTAATATAATTGCTTGTTTTTTGGTAACTTATTACCACCGTTTTTGATCGATTCTCCGTCTTAGAGGCCTTGAGCGCTTTTAATAACAAATAATTTTATATTTCAAATAGGTTATTTCACTTTTAATAATAAATAAAATCTACGAAGTCCACTCCTACTAATAAAAATCATTTCTCTTATTAAGACACTTTCTCATGCCTGTTAAAATGCAAGTGAACATTTGTAGTTTTAGGACAATCTCAAAAAAGCAATGTAGACACTTATTATGAAACGGAGATAATAATTCTTTTTAAAATGAAAGGAGAATGCATTTGACATGTCCATATATCTTGGGAGGAGGTCAATGAAAAGGTTTTACATGTGAAAGGGATTAAAATGTACCGGTATTTCCTAAGAGCATAAGGTTTTACGGCGAAAAATTTCGTCGAATTTGACGTGGCGCTCGTCGTTTGCTCGCCATGACACCGCAACCTTCGTCGTTTGCTCGCCGGTTGTGGTTTCGTCGGCTACACGACGAGGAGTAGAACTAACGAAAAACCGTTTTTTTTCCTTTTTTTTGATTTATAAATGGGTTGTGTGTGTGTGTGTGCGCGCGCGCGCGTGCGTGCGTGCGTGTGTGTGTGGGTTAGGAAGAAGTTATATTTTTTCTGATTTTTTTATTTTTATATATTTTTCCTAGACTTTGTTTTTTTATTTTTATATATTTTTCCTAGACTTTGTTTTTTTATATTGTTTAGTAATTTTTTTAATATGTTATTTGTATTTATTTGAATGAATAAAAGTTATTGTTTAGAAAAATGAGAAAAAAATATAAAATTATTGGTGAATGAAACTCAAATAACATGAGTTATGATATGTTGTGAAGAAAAAAATATTTTAAAATTTTGTGTTAAAATGATATGACACTGGTAAAGTCTAAATGGCATAGCGAATGTATGTCATAAAACTTTGTGCTCTAACACCCGATGTACTTGCCAAATAATATTATTGTGTTAAATAATCACACCCGTGAGTCAATGACTATGACATGTGCGTACTTTTAAAGAAAAACAACACTGGCAGGTATCCTTGCAATGCGACGACGGGTATCCCGTGAATATATTTTACGGTGAACAAATGTTATTCGGTTAAACGTTTTTAACAATAATTGTACAATGAATAATAATTTAAAATAAAATAACTTTAAGCAATAACAATACAAAATATTTCATATCCCAATAAACTAATGTCCAAATGAAAAAAGAGACCAAGGTATCATACTTTGAAACATAAGTTAAAAAACACGGGTATCCACGTTGTTGCTTCGACGGGTTCCTGTATAGTTAATTTCCTGGCGAGGGACAAGGCGAGGTTCAAAGGCCAGAAGATCTTGGATACTAATTTATTGTGTGTGGAGTATGATTAGTTTGTGTTGTAGCTTTTTGATCATTTCATAAACCATGAGTTTTTTTATATTAAGATTTTTTAACTGACATTTTAATGTATATCAATAACATTTTTTCAGTTTTAATATGTTTACCAAATATGAAATGATAGTTACACATTTTTTCCAATTAAAATCCACTTATTTATCATAATATAAACTATTACAAGTTTTGAGTTTACATAGAGAAGAAAATAGAATGTTACAAAAGGGGTTATATAAGCAATAAAACATTTGTTTGTGTTGTAGCTTTTGATTCTTTCATAAACCAATGAGTTTTTTATATAAAATCTTTTAACCGACATTTTAATGTATAAATAAAATATTTTTCAGTTTTATAGTGTACAAATATAGGTATGATGGTTATAATAGTTTTTTTCAATTAAATCACTTATTTATCATTAGTATCCGTTACAAGTTTTGAGTTACCTGATAGAATAAAATGAGATGTTACAAAAAAAAGATTATGCATAAGCAATGAAAACAAAGGTGAAACGAACTCATACTTTTAATGACACATAAATTTCTAGGCTTTTAATTATATGTGTATGTATTGATTCCATAGCAAAAGTAAAACAAATCTATATTAATTTGTAAATTTTATTTTAAGTAATGCTTTTTGTCTTAAATTTTTTTAAGACTTCTTTTTATAGAAACTCCTAAATACATCATAAAGTAGTTAAGAATAACCGTTACAAGTTTTGAGGTTACACGCTAATAAATGCGATGCTACAAAAGGGATTATAATAAGCAATCACAAATATAAAAGATGATAATAAAAAGTTTAAAAAGTACATATGCCAAACTTTTTAATACGTTAGATATCTAGTTTGCCAAAGCATTAATCATAAATGTTCTAAAACCAAAAAACAATTACGTGATCCCAAATCAAGTGATTCGCATACACACAATATAATTTGCATTTTTCTTGACTATGACCGCCTCGTGAACGACTCATGAGTGACCCATTAGCATTTCTCACTCGGACACAAAAACCCGATCAGTTTCCTTCTCATATCGACCTTTACGACTTTGGGGACATTTGAAAATAAAGTTATACAAATCATAACCAAAGAAGGAAAATGCATAAATAAAGATTTTTCTAGGTGTACTATGCTACAAAACAAACTACTACAAAACACATTTCACTTATCATCTCCTCTTAACACAAGATTATTCGAGTCCACTTAATCTCTAATCACCACGAGTCCGACTTCTAAAAAACCACAGAAAAAATATCTGACCAAATTGGTACGATTTTCACCTCCGCCATCAACATCTTGATATACCCCGTGAGCATCACTAACCATTTATCAATACCTGCACTAATTACTTATCGATACCTGCAAGAATAACATTAATAATCTACTGAACAACCCAAAAATTTTAAAATAGGTTAGCAAGATCTAACACCTCGTTTCTTTCTCAGGCAACCACAAATCAATTTGTATGTCGTTGTCCATAAACGTCATCACGTGTAATATTAGTTAAAGAAAAATGAAAACTTAAAGAACCGTAGTGGTTTCGGTGTATTGTGGCGGAGGAGGATGAGGTGGTGGCAGCCGAAGAGGATGTGTGATGGTGTATGTGAGAAGATGGTTTATTATTTTATTTTGATTTGATTTATATCCTTTGTATATTATTGAATATTTACAATGTTAGCTTTACAATAAGCAGTATCAATGCCACGGTTACAATTTGACTAAATTAATGTTTAGCATTGTTACAAGTTGACTGTGTTGAAAAATGTATATGTTAACAACAGTTGACTAATGTTTTGTTACTTCCCAATTAGAAATGTTTTTTATACTTAATTTGTTTAAGACTTCATAATTTAGAAAATGAGCTAAAAAGCTTTAAAAGTAGTAAGATATAGTTCAATTAAAATGCCATAGAAAATTAAGATCATCACCATAAGGTAAAGAAACCTTTGTCTTTTTGGTCTTTAAAGAAGTACATTCTCCTAATGATGAATAGGCAAGGTTAAAGGGTTGTCTGGTTTCTAGGAAATACAACATCAAGGCAATAACTGCTTGAGTGTGGTCTCTATTTCCTATGGCAGAATAGACATTTTCCCTAATGACTAGTTCACAATGTCTAAGGTGATTGAAGAGCTCATTGGTTTCAATTTGGTTTGGCAACTTATGATGGTGTTTCCCTCTTTATCTACCTTTACATAAACGGTTCTACGATGGATAAGGCTTCAGATATCATCAATAGCCAAAAGACGTGAGTTGTAAGGTTCAATTTATCAATGGTTTTCTCGAGATCCGATCACGACCACATGCATCGAGTAAATAGCAAATGCCTGGTTAGGAATATTGGATAAGCTCTGCAAATTGAGCAAGGGAGAGGTTGAAATGATGATTGTTGATGACGAATTGGATTGAGAAATGGTTGGTGGAGTTTCTTTCTAGCCTAAGAGTCTTGTAAAATTCATATATAAACCTAGGACAAATTTGCTCATCTAAGAGCTGCAAGCGAATCAAAACATGATAGCTGTGAAACTAGCCACTGAGTCATCACTAAGGTCATTGTAGAAGGATGGGTCAATGGTTCTTCCTTCATGTACATATCTACTCTCTAAAGTCATGTAGATATCCCTAAGTGCATCGGACATGTTGGGATTATTGTAAATTTTTGGAGCATAAGCACGAGTTTTCTTGTAGTCTTGTTAGTATTCGCTTGACATTTTGGTACCTACATGGTTTATGGTGATTTCAATGAGAAAATATTATGAATGAAATATAATACTATTTTTAAGTGTGTATTTTTTTGGACATGAGTAGAGTCGGTTTTTCTATGACTCAAACAAAAGAAAAAAAATAAAAATAGCGATGAAGATTTAATACTAGTAATAACAAACCTATAAGAGCACAACCTATGTTTGATATTGCTCTAGATGAATGAAACGAAAAATGCTTATGAATTAAGCATCTCGTATATACATTCATGAGACCCAATGCATGAAGAAAATGTTTTTAAGTTGTATTAACAATGTAGTTAAACAACCATTGTTTTGAAAAAGTTCCTAGAGGTGAAGTTTTATTCAAAATTCATAATTTGTGGTTTTTGGCGAAAAATGATCTTTGCCGAATCGCTTCAATTATGATTTCTACGTATCATAATAGTTATACATTTCTATATCTTAGTTCTAATTGTGCGAAAATTGTAATCAAGAATTAAAGTCCCCAAATTATTTGATTTGTGCAAAATCGAAACCCTAGACACAAAATTAAGAAGAAAATAAGATGAAATCACTTACAATAGTAGTCTTAGATTGATGATTTGTTGATGATCTTTGATATTAATTGCTCTAATTGCCTCTTATTTTAATTTAGTTTGGAGGGTTTTTGTGTTTTGGTTCGTAGGTGTGTTTGGATAATAATATAAGTGGTCCCAATTTATTCAAAATCTGTTATTTACCCGCGTTCTAAGACTCACAGATCCACCTAAACAACGTACGGGATCTCACATATGGTGATCCGTGATCCGTAGGTGTCCATAAATATGAACATAGTTGATTTTTAAGCAAATTTAGATAAGGTGTTGTGTTTTTGGCAATTGGAGTGTGTTATATTTACTATTAGGAGTATGTGATATAATTTTTGGAGTCGACGTCCAAGTTTTGAGTGAACCGTGAAAACTTGTCGTGAATTTCTCGTATTGAAATTTCAACAAGTCGATCCACTAGGATGGTTATCTTTAGCATAATTTTGACCTTAATAATAACACATTAATATGAACATTTAACTAACAAACATCGTCAACACAAGTGTATGTTTGGCAAATTCGATGATTGATCTTTTCGTTCTTTTCAATCGATTTTGGTAATTTTCATGTATTTTTGACATACATTTAGATGTTGACAATATCCAATGGTCATTTTATTGATATTTTCTTTATCCAATAAAAGTTTAATCTCGATTATGTTCACGATTAGAAGTTTTGTAATGAAACGGTAATTAGAAATTAACATCTTTGAATGATGATTAATTACCTTTTTTTAATTTCGCGTTCGGATATTTTTAAGATGATGGAGAATCACTATCCATGATGAGTTCTATCATTCCTAATCTTAAATAATTAAATACTTCACGTTTTAAGGGCTTAGTAAATATATCGGCTATATTATCCTCGGATGCAACTTTCTCGATAGAAATGTTGCCACTTTTCGACGTTATCAACGGTAGGAAAGTGGTGACGATTTCTATATGTTTAGTTTCTAGAGTGTTGTACGGGGTTTTTACTTAAGTCGATAGCGCCTTTATTGTCGCACATAATCGGAACGTCATCGAGTGCCGTAATGTTGTAGTCGAATGAGAGGCCTTGGTTTCAATCCTATAGTGCTTGTTGACATGCCTCCCAGGTGGAGACGTATTCGGCTTCGACGTGGATAGAGAAGGGCCTTTTGCTTCTTAGCGTACCCAAGTTGTCAAACAATATCCCATGAACGTACAAATCCACCTCATTTCATTTACGATCAACGGTAATCGCCCGCATTGGTCAAGTCGCATATTAACTATACTCCCTCTTTCCCAAAATTATTGATCCCCCGACCAAAAAAACACATGAAGGCAGCAATTTTAAAAAGTGAATTTATTTCGGCTTTCTCTTTCTTACCCTTGTAGCAGAATGACAGTTTAACCCTTAGCTAATTAATTATAGTCTTCTTTAAAGTTGTAATTAAAGATTTCAAGTTAAGGGTAAAATGGTAAAGCTTTCCTATCTATTTTTAGTAATTTGGACAATTAAATTGGGAACATCCCAAAAAGGAAACGTTGACATATAATTTTGGGACGGAGGGATAGTTTTTTATTCGGTTCCTTTCGGATCACCATAATCCTACTTGACTAGTCCTCTAATATACCTAAATATCGCTTAACATCTTCCTAAATGGGCCAATCTTAGATTTTTCTTTGGAAACGAGCACATAAGCAAACACTAAACATAATATCAGGCCTACTTGTAGTTAAATAAAGTAAACTACCAATCATACCTCGATATTTAGAGTTATCTACGGAGTCGGCTTCATCGTCCTTAGTGAGCTTGATCTCTATTGACATCGGCATCTTGGTTGGTTTGGTTGAAAAATATTCTGTCTTTGAAGACCCAAGAAGAAGTTTAACTCCCCCATCATCCTAATCTCAAACTCGTCGTGCATGATTTTTGCAAAATCATCACACAAGTTTTGACACGTAGAACCAAATATAATGTCGTTGACATATATTTGAACAATGATAAGATGTGATTTTGATTTCTTAGTAAAAAGTGTATTATCGACCATTCCCATTGAATACTCGTGTTTTATCAAAAATGCTTTTAGTCTATCATACCAAGCTTTGGGAGCTTGCTTAAGACCATACAAAGCCTTTTTAAGTTTATAAACATAGTTTGGTTTTTGAAATCAATGAACCCCGGAGGTTGAGCAACGTAAACCTCTTCGTTTATAAAACCATTTAGAAAAGTATTTTGTACATCCATTTGATATAATTTAAAATCATTTGCACAGGCAATAGCAAGAAGTATTCTAATCGACTCTAATCTATGTTTCATCATAATCTATACCTTCTTGTTGATTATATCCTTGTGCTACTAATCCAGCTTTATTTCTAGATATTATACCATTTTCATCTAATTTATTTCTAAAACCCCATTTTGTTCCTATGACAGATTGACTTATAGGTAAAGGGACTAATTCCCAAACATCATTAGCTACAAATTGATTTAGTTCTTCTTGCATAACTACAACTCAACTATCATCTTTTAATGCTTCATTGACATTTTTGGGTTCTATTGTAGATATAAAACAAAAGAAATTACTATGATTTTGGGCTTGATATCTTAAGGTTCTTTGATTAAGATTTCCTATGACTTGATCTAGTGGATGATTTTTTGGACTCTTTATTGTTAATGATTTCGTCAACTTCTATCGACCCATCTTCTTTGTTATTAGTATATACTATTTTGGCATTCTTTCTAATGGCTTCTTCTTCACCAACATAATCATCAACCAATGGTGATAATTTGGTAGGAGGAGGACTTTCATCGAATGTTACGTTGAGTTATTCTTCAACTTTCATTGTATGTTTATTTAATACTACATAAGCTTTACTATTTTGAGAATATCCTAGAAAAAAATCTTTGTATGACTTTGGGTCAAACTTGGTTAGATAGTCTTTAGTATCTAAAATGAAGCACTTACTTCCAAATACTTTAAAATATTCTAAAGAAGGTTTCCTACTTCTAAACATTTCATAAGGGGTTTTTCCTAGTATTGGTCGAATTAATATTCTATTTAGTATATAAGTTGACGTATCAACGGAATAACACCAAAACTTTTATGGAATGGATTGTTCATTAAGCACAGTCCTAGACATCTCTTGTAAGGTCCTATTCTTTCTTTCTACTATCCCATTTTATTGTGGAGTACGTGAAGCCAAGAAGTTATGAGTAATGCCTTGTGCATCATAATAAGCTCCGAATTTTACTTCATTATCAAATTCAAATTTCCGACCGATAATCCATTCTAATCGTCTATGATAGAACTACCTAGTTGGTTTTGAATTTTCCTACTAAATATTTTAAATTTCTCAAAAGCTTCATTTTTAGTCTTTAGAAATCTAGTCCATGTATACCTAGAATAATCATCTACTACAACTAAGTGTATAAGAATTACTTCCATACTTTTAATTGCCGAGGACCTAATAATTACCATATGTTAATAATACTAAAACATCTTTTAGTGGAAACCATATTTTTAGTGCTTTATGACTTGCGTGAGCTTAAAGGATGAACCCAAGAAGCTTAAAGGTGTTTTTAGATCATGACCCAAGAAGCTTAAAGGATGAACCTGATAATGATGATTTGATGCCCGAGGACAAAGTTTTTGACCCCGGGATTTAGGAGATAATTTTTTCTCCAACATATGTGAAATGACCCTTTGAGGATCGTCATTATCTTTCCTTCACATATGTTATCCGAATTTTTCTTCCTTATTTCACCTATCCGTGAATCTCCATTTTCTTCCTCCTCCGGGAGTGAAGACACCATTTTGACCTCCGAGACATTCCAAGTTTTTAGTCTTGAGCCGCGGTAATCATCATCGGATGAAACTTCCATGTGCTTCATGTTTATCTAAACAGCTCGAATGGAAGTCGATGGAGAATTTTCTCTTCCACATGCTTCGTCCTAATATCACGATGATATTGGGAGAGTTCCAGCTAGAGAACTCTCACAAAAACAAGCGAGCTCGGAGGCAACCCGTGTCTTTTCTTCTTTCTATTTTCTTAATAAATAAGTGTGTGATTGTATAAGCCCAAGTATGGGGGCGTGCTTCATTTCTTTGGTGTGTGGTACCGTTTTTGCAGGATTCCTTAAGATCGCGAAGACCGTGTTTTTTTCAATCCTCCAATCATCTGGTCTCCGATCTTCTGCTTATTGGAATCTTGATCCTGAACATTTATATATGTATTGTTACCCCCTTTCACACTTTGGAATTTTTTTTCCATTTTCCTTTTCGTTCCTAAGTGTGGTGGGGGGGTAAAAACCCGATGCTTTGACCATTGGTTCCAATGTTTCCATCTAAGTGTGGAGGGATTTATTCCGAAATATGATCATACTTGTGCCTATATGTGTTCCCACGCAACCTCGTTTTGACCAAAATTTTAAATTTTTTATTGTTTTATTATGATATATATATAAAAAATATAAAATAATAAAATAATAATAATAATAATAAATAATAAATAAATAATAAAAAATGGAAAAATGATGAAAATATAAAAATATATAAATAAGTAGGCCCGTAGAATTAGGTAGCTTTTGACTTGACCGAGTTTTAAACTCTAGCTTTCCCCTTAGCTTTCAAGACTTAGCGTTTGCTTAACTTTAAAATTTTGCAAAGAACGAAAAATGATAGAGTTGAATATAAGTTAGATGCTAAGCGTGGAGTAGTTGGAACTCTTTAGAGCTCATAGAGGTTAATTGTGCTTATTATGCTCCACTAGCGTTTCAAAAAAAATTATATAATATGTTTGAATAAATAAAGTTGCTTTGGTTTTTGCGATTCTTAGTTTAAATCACTTCGTAGAGATTCCTTCTAGTGAAAGTAAGGTACACATCGAGGTTTTGTCAGTGTTGTGGGGAAAAAAGCTACCGATTCCTGACGGCTCACTACCGTTGTCTAGGTAGTTAAAAGACCACATGAAACTTGAAAATTAGGCTATATAATAATAGTTATGTAAAAAAGCCGAAGCCCGAAATAAAGACAACTACCTCTTGGTCGACTCACAACCATTGTGGCAGTCTTCAAAATAAGGCACATAGTAATAATCCGAGACTGATAAAAGTTTGTTGCATCTTGCCGGCTCACAACCGATGTTGCAGCCTTCAAAAAGGTCGAGGATCACCGAGGTCAAAATAAGACTCCTGGACCATGGTCGGCTCGCATACCGATGTGGCAGTTGTTTAAAGGACCGAGGTTTAATAATGTTGCAATAATAATAATAATAATAAAGGCAAAAAATCGACTCTAGGAATTATCTAAATAAAGCCTCCGTCTCTGGATCTCAAAGTGAGTTGTTTTCGGATGCAATAACAAGGATAACCCCTAAATCATGCAAATTAAAACCTTAAGTTGGACCTTATTCATCACCATATCGTCTCTTTAGGAAAAGGATTCAAACTCATATAGTCTAACCAGTTTACTTTATATAATAAAAGACATAATTTATTGTCATATAATAAAAATAAGTAATAATAATAAAAACCCTTTAGAGGAGGATTTAGGAATAAGGGAGCGAAAAGTTAAGTTTATACTTACACAATTAGCATTTATGAGTAGCGTTAGCATCTAATCTTATATATGGTTGTGATTTCGTTTTAAGCTTAGTTTGGGGATTGTGAAAAGTCAAGGATGATGAACTCCTATTCTTTAAGCCTTTTTAAAGAAATGTTAGTAATTTTTATTTTAGTTTTTATCTATTATTGAATAAGGGGTTAAAACGGGGGTGCTTGCGAATTAAATGATTTTAGAACCTTTTAATAGACATTTTCTATTTTTGTTTGATTGTGAGGGGTCATAAGTTAAAAGGGGATAAAATTATTTATTTCTGGGTTTGTTTTAATAACATTGCGTGAGGGACCAGCAATGACTTAGTGTGGGGGAATTTGATATGTGCCTAAACACACATCATTTATTTCCCGGAAAACACTATTATTGCAAATATGTTTGGTTTGTGTTTTTATGTCTCGCATGTACTAAGGATTAAAAACGGAGCAAAAAAGGGGATTTTCGGGCTTGACTCTATCAAGTTTGCTTATTATTTGAAGTCAAGATGAAGTCGTTAAATTTTCTGAGCATGCCATTGAAAAAAACACGATAATTCGAGTCCGGCAGTGCTTTCATCTCTTATTGGGCCGGCCCGACACCATTTACATGGGTCGGACCGGCCCATATTTATTAAAGCTCAAAATTGACTACCATTTATAAAAAAATCCAGCCATGAACTCGAGCCCAGCAGCAGTTTAATATATTTGAGGCCCATGAATAAAAGTATTATGGACCCAGATTTGAAGTAAGAGAACGAAGCCCAAATCTACTCATAGGCTGCTTACTGAGAATGCAGCTAAATTATAAAAGGGACGAAGAGCAGCACACGTGATATCATATCTTTTCAATTTCATCTTTCAATTAGTTTTTATTTTTTTCGAGTAGAATAGATTTAGGATATAGGTAATTTTAGGAGTAGATTAGGTAACTTTTCTTGTGTATTTTTCATCTCAATCATTTGTAATAGCTTAGGTATCATATGGTTATGATCCGTTTGGTTATTTGAGTGTGATTTCTGATTGATATTAATTGTTGATTCGAATCGATATGTGCGAAACAAAGTTGTCAGTTTCTTTCCTTTGTCTAGTTTAAATATTTTTATTTTTGAACGGCGATTTATTAAAACACTAGCAAGGAGCTAGATCAAACAAGAACAATATAAGGGTTCTTAAGTCAATCGTC
>BQNB010124253.1:1152-19967 GCA_026074375.1 Tanacetum coccineum
TTTGTTTGGGGATCATGAGGGTACTATGGATCTAACTTGGATAAACTAATGAATTTGAAAATTATTAATATGAACTTGATGTTTTTACACTCAGATCTTTTAATCATCATACTAGTTTGGATATAGGTCAAAAGACTCCAACTATGTATGCTTGATTTTCAAGTTGTTTGTCTTTGACAACTAAATTTTAGCCTTGTGAGGATTGGCTAATAAAATGATCATTAACCGAGGATAAAAAGGTTTAACGCTTAACCTCATGTCTAACGAACTTGGTTAAGAAAGTCCATATTCCTATTTTCCAAACATGAATCGAACTTAAAGCATTTTTATAATCAAAAGTAAAGGCCGAAAGGATTTTTGATTATAATAAATAGACAATCATTTTAGTAAACTAACCATTTCTTTAATCGATTATACTTTAATTCTTGAACCCATTATCAACCCAAGTTTATCTATATTTTTTCTTATCCCCTAAACAAACATCATTTTATATCTTGAATTTGAATCATTATCTTTAGATCATGACAGTCTATTAGATAACCCTTTCGTAATATAATCGACCATTTCTTAGAATAATCAATCTCGTGGAACGACCTGGTCTTATCCTAAACCTATACTATAAACGAGGGTTTATACTTTACCTGTATGTTAGTTGGAAATCAGATAAAACTATAATTATAAATTTAAAGCTTTTGAAACACATCAAAGTTTTTGGCGCCGTTGCCGATGATTGATTTCATTCTTGAATTAGTCTGTATTATATTACAAACTAAAATTTTCAAAATCACCGTATAGTTTTCTGGAAAACTGAACTAATTTTTCACAGAAAGTGCGCCGCACATAACCATTATGCACCGGTTTTCTGTAAATTACAGAAGTACGTCGTACTTTTAACAAGTACGTAGCACTTCTTACCCCTTTTACAAACAGATGCAGTTTTTGTTAGGATTTAAAGACTTCAATATGATTCTTAGAGTTAATTATGCTCAGGTATGCTTTGTACTGTTGATGATACTAATAAAAATTATGCTAAGTAGTTAGTACTGGTAGTATAAAGTTACTACTGCTAGTTAATACTGTTTGTATAAATTAGTACTGTTAGTACAAAAGTTAGTACTGCTAGTATATGTCAGTACTGCTAGAGTAAAGTTACAACTGCTAGTATAAAGTTAGTACTGCTAGTGTAACTTAGTACTGCTAATGAAGAATGAAGAAAATATTCTAAGTACTTACTACTGCTTGTGCTCAGTTAGTGCTGCTAGTTCAAAAGTTAATGCTGCTAGTTTAAACTGCTGAAAGATTACAACTGCTTGGAAAAGTTTCTACTGACAGATGGATAAAGACAAGAGAAAGGATTGGAGAACAAGAATACTTACAAAGATAAGTATTGAGTTATTTTTGTAAAAGATATGTATAAGTTATTTGTTTAAAAGATAATGATAACTTAGGAAAGTATTGTAAGCCTTGTAGGACTCCTTGGTGTATAAAAGGAGGTCCTAGGGTATAGAATTAAATATACCAAAATGAGTCATTGTCATAGCTTCAAGGTTTTCTGTAACCCTAATACTTTTGAGTATTCGTATTTAATATATTGAGGCTCAAAGTTTGATAAACTGTTTTTGATTGTATTACTGTTTCTCTATTCTTCTTAGTGGTATAAACTAGATTTCGCATAGTTTATATCATATACTCAAAGTTTCAGTCTTAGTACTTTTGGATTTATCCAAGGATACTAAACCTTACATCAAGCTAAGGAGTTTAAGATCTATTCATTAGGATCAACAAATGGTATCAGAGCTTGTTGTAAAGCTTTGAATAAGAAGAAACAAACAATATATACTAGATCTATTTCTCAGTAATAAGATGGAGGCAGGAACTACTTCTACAACTCTGACTGCAAGACTTCATATCCTCAACCTAGAGGAATATGATCTCTGTTTAATGAGAATAGAACAATACTTTCTCATGACTGATTACTCCCTCTGGGAAGTAATTCAAAATGGTAACAAAGTGCTGAAGAGAACCGTTGGAGAAGTTGAGCAGGAATATGAACCCACTTCTGCAAAAGAAAAGTAAGACATGAGGAATAAGATGAAAGCTGGAGGAACTCTATTGATGGCACTCCCAAATAAGGATCAACTGAAGTTTCATTCATATAAAGATGCAAAATTGCTCATGGAAGCTATAGAGAAGAGGTATGGAGGAAACAAGGAATCCAAGAAACTTCAGAGGACATTTCTCAAGCAACAATATGAGAACTTTTCAGGATCAAGCTCAGAAACAATGGATCAAACTTTTGACAAGTTGCAAAAACTTATTAGTCAGTTGGAGATCCAAGGCGAAGTTATTACACAAGAGGACATGAACTTAAAACTGTTGAGAAGTCTTCCATCTAAATGGAAGACTCATGCTTTGATTTGGAGGAACAAAGTGGAAATTGAAACCATCAGTTTGGATGACTTGTACAACAACTTAAAGATATATGAACTTGAACTTACAAGATCAAGTACAAGCCAAAATCCACAAAATGTGGCTTTTGTGTCCTCCAACAACACTAACAACATTAGCAATAGCAACACAAATGAAGTAGATAACACTGCTTATGGAGTTATTGTTGGTCATACTGAAAGTAATCCTACAACTGGAGATAACCTTTGTGATGCCGTGATTTGTGCTTTCCTAGCTAGTCAGCCCAATTCTCCTCAAATGTCATGAGAGGATCTAGAACAAATTGATGCTGATGACCTAGAAGAAATGGATTTACAATGGGAAATAGACATGCTAACTATTAGAGCTAGGATATTCATCAAGAGGACAGGCAGTCAGTTGGATGTAAATGGTCAAAGAGTTATATTTGATAGGTCAAAAGTAGAGTGCTACAATTGTCATAAATATGGTCACTTTGTAAGAGAATGTAGGGCTCTAAGAAATCAGGATAACAGAGGAAAAGAGAATAGTAAAAGAACTATGATAGTAGAATATCCTACTGAAAATGCCTTGGTAGCTCAAGATGGAATTGGAGGGTATGATTGGAGCTACCAAGCTGAAGAAGCGCATCCTACAAACTTTGCATTGATGGCATTTACATCTTCAGGAAGTTCTTCTAGTTCAAATTCTAAGGTAGATTCTTGTCTAAATCATGTGTAAAAGCTTATGCTATTCTCAAAGAACAGTATGCTAATTTGTCTTCAGATTACAAAAATTCTCAATTTAATTTAGTATCTTATAAAGTAGGTTTAGAATTAATAGAAGCTAGACTAGCTCACTATAAGAAAAATGAGGTTGTGTATAAAGAAAGCATTAATGTTTTAAACCTTGAAGTTAAACTAAGAGATAATGCTTTAATTGAAAACAAAAAGAAATTGGAAAAAGCAGAAAAAGAGAGAGATGAGTTAAAACTAACATTAGAGAAGTTTCTAAATTCATCTAAATCTTTGAATAATTTACTGGAAAGTCAAATTGTTGACAAGTTTAAAACTAGTCTAGGATATAATGCAGCTTCTTCTACTACAGCTTCTCCTATAGTAGAAAGTTTTGTGAATACATCAGAGATGTTAGAAAATCAGGAGCATAATAAGTCCAAATCTGATAAGGGATATCATGTAATTACCCCACCTTTTACAGGGAATTTCATACCTCATAAACCTGATCTAACATTTATAGATGAAATAGTTGAAAGTGAGAATATGGATGTTACTACTATTGTTACACCTAGTAATGTTAAGACAGTTGAGTCAAATCATGAGTCTGCTGGTATAAAAAGAAATGGTGATGAAGTAGAACCTAAAACTGTTAGGAAGAACAGCTTTAGACCTTCAGTCATTGAGGATTGGAATTATAATGATGAAAATAAGGTAGAAATTATACCTAAGGATAAAACTGTTAGTTCTTGCACTGAAAAGATAAAACTTGTTAAGCCTGCTAGGGAAATAGTAGAGAAGGTAGAAATATCTAAACAAAACAAACACTATCCCAGAGGGAACCAAAGAAACTGGAATAATCTTATGTCCCAAAAACTAGGAAGTGACTTTAAAATGATTAATAAAGCTTGTTTTGTTTGTGGTAGTTTTGAGCATCTCCATTATGTGTATGATAAAAAGGTTATAAGTCTAGTGTGGAACAACTTAAGTAGGGTGAATCACAAGAACTTTGCTAATAAAATGACTCACCCTCATCCTAATAGAAGATTTGTTCCACAAGAAGTGTTAACCAAGTCTGGCAAAATTAATACTACTGGTGCAAGTGTTAATACTGTTGGCTCAAAACCAACTGTGAATCATCCTAGATCAATATAAAATTCTTATAAAAGGAGATATTCACAAATCACAAGGCCATTTAACAAGTATTCAAAATACAAAAATAGTATTTTGAATAAAAGGGTTAATACTATCAGGGTAAAAGATACTACTACTAAGGATAGACTAGTAGTAAGTGAAAATAAAGGAAAATAGGTTAATGCTATTAAGGCCTCAGCTTGCTGGGTTTGGAAAGACAAAAATAGTAGTGCATCAAATACTTTCAAGAAATATTCTTACATTGATGCACGAGGCAAATCCAAGTCTATAATGGCTTGGATCCCCAAAACCGTCTATTTTTCTTATTTTATGTGTAGGGCAACCCACAGCAGAAAGAGTACAAGGAAAAAGAAGTTATTGACAGTGGTTGCTCAAGGCACATGACTGGAAACAAATGCTATCTTACTGAGTATGAAGATTATGATGGTATATTTGTTTCCTTTGGAGATGGTAAAGGTAGAATTTCTGGAAAAGGAAAAATCAAAACAGGAACATTGGATTTTGATAATGTGTACTTTTGTAAGGAGCTTAAGTATAACTTGTTTAGTGTGTCACAAATAAACGCAACTGTAAAACGCAACGAGTCATAAGCAACGAGTCAAAACGCAAACCAGTCTAAAACGCAATAATGAGTCAACGAATAACGAAGGAAGTCAAACGCCAACAGAAGAAAATCAAAACGCAACATGAATTTTGCCAGAGAGTCAAAATGCAACGACGAAAAATACGACTTTTTCCACCAAAAATCGCCCAATAATCCACCCTTTTTTACCTCTTAACTTGATTTCTCTTGCACAATTAGCTACCCTATGCCTAGATCTTGCTTAATAACATACCCATTCTACATCTAAGCACAAAAAATTCGGGTTTGTTTTTTTTTATTGACTTCTTTTTCTGACCACGTAATTTGATCTTGTTGAACACAATAATTACGGTAGATTAAACAACACGGATTCCCCCTATGCTCTGGTGCCAATTGTTAGAATAGATTCACCCTTTGAACAACGATCCGGAGGCTTGGTAAAATGGAAAAGAAAAGTATCCATATTATTAGAGAGAAAGAAAGATGAAATGGGAAGTTGTGTATGTTTTTGAGAGAAAAAATCACCACACACACACACTTTTAAAAAAAAGTTGAGCTTCACCCTGCCATGGAAGTATGGAGGGGGTCTTTATAGTCCTGTGAAAAACAATATGTAGCTTGTCATTTTAGTCCATATGTGTCACGCTATAAATTAAAACTAATGTATTCCGAGTTTTTACCATATTTTAAGGCTATCAAGACCAACATGTATCATCACTTTTGTATTTCTTATTCAAGTGGGGGGATATGTTATGTTGTATATGTGTAAAAAAATGGTGAGGGTGTTGTATAGTTTTGTTTCATATTGATGTTGGTACGTGTTATAAAACCAGACAAGTTGTGTCGATATATGAGATGGGTGCAAACTATAAGCCATCTGTATGAGTTTTAAGGTTGGCTTAGTATTATCTGCTCATCATTTCAAAAAGCATGACTTCTGTATTACATCGATACTAGTCCATTATTATGATCAGATTTCTGCACTTGGATACTTGGATTGCTGGATGGACGGTAGCCGGTTATGACAACCTTAGATTATTTAGACTATTTGTTTTGTGTATTTTGTTTAACACCAATTAAATATGTATCCCAATTCTTATCCTACCCTTTTTAATGATTCTGACCTTTAGCCTGCTCGAGTTAAGGAGTGAGCAATCACATGTGTCTCGTCCATGGATTTGGCCGAGCATGTGTGGTTTTGTCGCCTTTTCTGGATTAGTGGTATCGGAAAAGAATCAATCACCTGTTTAAACCTATGTGTCACCCATGTTGTCTTTAAGAGCTGTTTAGACCCTAATTCTAACTGGTACAGATTTTTGAACTTTCAAAGCTTATGATAGAATACATGTTATGACAGTTGATGTGTTGTCGTGTAGGTTAGATTATTTGATTATCAAGTTTTACATTTATATTTAGCCGACAAACCTAAAAAAACACTTTAACGAGTAGTGTACCCGGTCAAGATGGAGTTCTCGTAAAGTAGGGTGTCGAACACTAAGAGTGGAACATTAATCCTATATTCTATCAGTATTTATTTAGTCTTTTTACTGTTTGTTGTAAACTTATGTATGTACGATGTCTAATGGAAATAGGGGGATTCGGCTTTGAGAGACTAGCATCACGGTTTGGTGATGACAAATACCCAATTCAATACACAATAAAACACATAAGATGAATATTAAAAGATAGAAAAGCGGGTTACAAGCCAATGATAGAAAACTATTTTAGCTTATTAAATTCCGATTCCAATGCTGGGTTTTGTTGTTTTTGTGCAATGATTTACCTTATCTCAGACGCCGGTCATATCATTTTAGACTTAGGTGGGACATATCTAACACTTGAACACAATTAATCCAAATTATTGCATCCGCATAAAGCATCCTTTAGTTTAATTTATCTCTCTTAGCGAATTTAAAGCAGTGGTGGCCTGTTAAAACTCTAGCCCAACGAGACTGTACCCACTTATGATTTAAGGTATTTTATTTACTGGTAGTCACTATTCCAATTTTATCAAATAATTATGAGCATGGATGGCTGAACATAAACGGGTCACCTACTTCGGTCCAACTTAAGCTCATAATCAAAAGATATAGAACAGGAACAGTTATTTGTGATCCTATTGGTCCATTAATATAATACATGATATGGAGAGCTATCCGGGTATCTAGATTACTTGGTTTGTAACACTAGATCCAGTTGAATGATAGGTCACATATTCAAACACATACACAAGTATGAGGTGATAAATATAATTAAACATCAATGATTAAATTAAGGAATTAATTTTAAAACCAAACCAAACCATTGAACTATCATTAAGTGGTAATACCTGACGGGTATTAGCCCACCACCATTGTAATTATTCAAGCGTAATCAAACAATTGGAAATCGGAACGATTAATAGAGTAAAATTACACGATGTTCTTTCTATGGAGTTGGATCAATGCTTGACCTTTATGGCTGATCCTTCTAATTCTAAAATTTCGTCTCTGATGAGTATGGTATAAAATATGATATTGCATACTGAAAACTCGTATTTGAGTCTTCTATATACAGTTTTGAAACAATACTCGATACGCCGTTATCCAGAATAGGTCGACTACGGTGTATTGAGGCTGGATTCCTTGTAATGCCGACTTACGTTTTCGTAATAAATCTTGATATCATCCCTTATTTACTTGATTTACATATATCTATAGAATAGTTTTATTCCCCCCCACCCCTTTTTTTCATAGATACGGCGTATGTAGATAGATGGTACGCCGTATTGAGAATTCGTGAAAACTCGTTTTCTTGTGGATGTACTTGGCGCTGATACGCCGTTATCTCTTTAGTTGGATTCTGCGTATTGGTGAATTTTCAGAAATCTCCAAATGTCTTTGTTTAGCTTCCTAATTTATGCGCTTTTAGCTTATCTTACAAACACCTCCTGAATTTACTGCATTTATCAATTTTAAAGCGATTAAGTACCAAATAATGCATTTTATTTATAAAAAGTGGGCCAAAACATAGAATGGGTTAAATGATATAATAAAGTTAGTTTTTTTTGAGGTGTCATCAAATCTCCTCCCACTTGAATTCCTAATTGTCCTCAAAGTAGACTTTAGAGAAAAAAGTTTAGCTATTGAAAAAATGTGTCCCAGACCGAAGTTAAGGATTTTCTGTTTAAGCTCGTTTTGTTCCTAATCACCTAGTAATAACCAAGCTCCTCACAAAATAGGGAAATGAAAACACTCAGATCACTCAACTAATCTAAGGTGCAACATTTAAGTAGTACACTCAATTGCTCGGTCGTGATTAGCTCCGTATCATAAGCTTGGCAAGGATACACATATCCACCACTAGAGCTAAGGAAGAACACAAGTCAAAGCTTAAATTAGGTTAAAAAGGCTTTGGTTGATTATTCAACAAATTTTTACACCATTAAGTTCCACACCAACAATGCAATTGTATCGTATATACAGGCCGTTAATGACGAATAGGACATATACAATTCCGAACACATTCCCTGTTCGTGGTTTACACCAGCTGATTAGGTATGAAGAATGATATAGGATAGGGGACCTTTCTAAACTTTCCACCAAAAGTCGTTCATCCAACAAGGGCCCCCCCCCCCCCCCCTAGCTGTGATACATGCATACTTGGCCGTTCTGACGGAATAGTATTGCATGCATACGAACAAGTCCTCGTTCGAGTAGCACTAAGGTTAGTTGATAGGAAGGGAGAGTAAAATGGTTGTTGAAATCAAATTCACCAAACAAATAGATTAGCCAAATTCAATATAGGTGCGGTTGCTTGTAACTTTCCCCTGACGTTCCATGACAAAGATCGAATATATATATAGTGCCTTGATCACAGAGACAATGACAAAGACAACAAAAGTTGACGTCCCATAACGTCACTTCCCCTTACATCCCATTTTTTACATACTTTTACACATGTGGTGATATCGGCACTTTTTACAAAACTTAAACATGTTGATTTCTGTAACGTATTAACGAATAATCGATCCTTCTAAGTGATTCCTTTGGTATAAACTTCTTTTTGAAACGACTATTTTTCTACCTCCTCTTTTTTTTGCGTTTTCTCTTTTTTCATTTTTTTCTTTTTTTCATAATATCTTATTAAAACTCGGTTTGATTCCACGTCTTCACTTTCAATTAATTTTTCAGGATAATCTTGTTCCTTGTAGTTAATTCTTATCTGACATAATCATAATAGCGAAAAGTAGCGAAACTTACGAGCTACATATTACCATTGCATTGTGCCAATTTTCCCGTCCTTTACAGAGATAGAAAAATTTCACTTTGAAACGGGAATTACAGACTTTACACAAAAGCAAACTAGCAACATTAGAGAAAAGGCCCTTTTAATCTAACGGTAAAGATAAGGTGCAAAAGGTGTAACGAAACATATTAATATGGTGTACAAAAAAGAAAAAGACTAGCTCAACAGTTGTTCTAGGGATTTTACTCGCTAAAATGAGAGTAATCAAGGGTTACACGGGAGTTAACTAACCAGTGAAGTTAGTTATTTTTACGACATGTAGGCTATTTGGTTTAATCCTAGAAATTTATCAGTTGAACATGTTCTTCCATCTAAATCCATAGTACCTAAAATTCTGGCGGTCTCGAGTGATTTACCATGCAAGTTCTTAAAGTCCACTACTTCTCCGGCTCACTCATAAATTTGCTGAAATTTAGTAGAAAGTTGGAAATGGATAGTAGGGCTTTAATTTTCACAATATGTATCAAGGGTTATAGTGCGCTAGGTAATGTTATAGTTGTTTTTTACAAAAAGTCATGCTGAAAAAAAATTATCCATTTTTAAGCACTTTGATTGGTTATTTTGTAGAAAAAAAGAAGACAAGTACGTTCTAAATTATCCATCCCCCCCCCCCCCCACCTTTAAAATTTACTATACGTCCTTGTTTATAGATAAAACAAATTAAATAATAAGGAAAAATAGAATTAGAAGAAAACTCCCTGATGTTTTGCTCATGATAATTATCATGATGAGTTCTTGAGCAAAAAGTGTGCTGACTAGGGCTTCAGAATGCCTGGATAAGTTCAACACATGTCTTTTTTCAGCATATACCATATCATAGTTTCAGCAAGGTCTTGTATAAGAGATTAGAAGACAAGTGCAAATTCTATCTCGCTACAATGGTACAAGAAAACAATTAAACACACAACTGTACAGGGATCAATACGCCGTATCCCAAACCCTAGGATACGCCGTATGGTTCCTGTAGAAATAATTAAATTACTGGAAATTAAATATTTAAGTTTTAAAAACTGATAACGTCCAGACACGTCTATACGCCGTATCCAGAGGGGTTCGATACGCCGTATAGAGTGTCTGGGAAGACAGACTCGTGCAACAAACAATTAAAATGCGACAAACAATTAAAATGACCGGGTTGTCTCCCGGGAAGCACTTTTGTTTCAGCTGGTCTTTAAGTTTGACCTTTTTCCTTCCTGTCTTTACTAATCGTCATTCTCCATTCGTGTCACCGTCCACCCTTTTCCTTGTTTCCAAAAAATTTATTGGTAGATGTGAGATAGACTATCTTTGCTTCTTTTCCAAGTATTGTATCCGCGGTTTTTTATAGCGACAAAATCTTCATTTGGTCCTAACGAATACTTTACAACTTCAAACATTCGGTTTTTCACATCCTTCCTTTATCACTTGCATTGTTTGGGTAGGGAAATTTTCCCAATTCATTTCCGTTCTCGTTTCGTTTTTCGTGGTTGCTTCCGTCCCCTTTGTAGTGAGTATCCAAATTTGGTTTGGCAGCAGGGTTGGGAAGAGTTCCATATTCATGCTCCTCCCATTCTTCATCACTTGATACTTCATCCATTATTCCTTCCTCATTTCCCACTTGTAGGATCGTTTAATTCATAACACGGGTGATGATTCTTGTAACAGGTTCAGTTAAGAAATCTAATTTAGACGTGAGAGCATCATTGTAAACAATGGCTGGAAATTCATTCTCAAAAATCATTTAAAGAAGTCCTAAATCAACAAAACAATTGACTGTAGGCTCGGGTGGTGGGAACGAATGCATATTGACTTTTTCATTATCATTTTCTGAATCGTTTTCAAATCATTGTTAGAAAATATTTTATAAAAAAATGAGTTTTCGTCAAAAATTACCGTGTAATCTTCATCGTCAGATTCGTCTAATGATATTCTGAAATCAATCTTGTTTTTGTTCGGAGGACTTACCGTGGATGCACATATGAGTGTTGTATCAGACGTTATGGTATTATCAAATACTATGGCTGGAATTCATATTCGAAGTCAATGAAACAATCGTCCTCATCTCATAGTTTTCAACTTTTCCTGAACGTGGCAGTATGCAAATTAAAGTTCGACCGTGTCTTTGAGCTATGTTTCTTCTTCAATTCTGATGTATTCCCTTCATGTGAAATTTGGGTCAACCATTTTTACCTGTTAAATCACTATGCAAAGGAAGAAAATTCAAATTGGACAATACGTTGTATTCAGTGGACTAAATACGTCGTATTTAACAGGAATAAACAATGCAGGAATTTAAGCACTTAAACACACAATACAAACAGAATTAAATAATTAGATTACACTAAACTAAACTAATTAATGGTTAGAAATACTAATAAGAATAAGGTTTAATTAATTCACTCCCCGACAACGGCGCCAAAAACCTGATGTGCTATCGTGTAGGACAATTATTTATTTATATCAAGTTTTAAATTTATATTTAGCCGACAAAACCTGAACAACACTTTAACAACAGTTACCCCGTCCCAGATGGAGTACGCGGTAAGTAGGGGTCAACCACTAAGAGAGGAACTTCAAACTATATCTATAGTATTTAGATTAGTCTATTTACTGTTGACCTAGCTATATACAATTTCCTAATGATATGAGTGGTTTTAGCCTAAGAGACTGCACAGGTTTGATGGAACCAAATAACAAATCAATACACAATATACATAAAAGCAGAAAATCAGCAAATAGAAAGCGGACCAAGCCAAATGATAGAAAATGTTTAGCCATAGTTAAATCCAGTTCAATGTTACTTGTTTGTATTTTAGTGCAATGATTTACTTATCTCGGAAGCGCATACATTCTTAAAGACGTAGTCGGACATCATCTTAACCCTAGACCCAATAACCATGTCACATTAACGCAACCGGTCATAAAGCATCGTTAAGTTTAATTATAATCTATCATTAGGGAAACAAATCAGTGGAGATACCTGTTAAAACCCTAGCCCGACAAGACTTTACCCATTGTAATTGACGGTGTTTTATATACTAGTAGTCTCTAATCCATCTTTATCAGTCAATTAAGAGCATGACTGTTGAAACATAAACGGGTTACCTATCGGTCCAACTAAACTCATAATTTAAAGATAAAGACAGAATGTTATTTATGATCCTATTGGTCCAGTAATATTAAACACGATATGGAGAGCTATCCGGAATCTAGATTACTTGGTCCCATATCCCTAGATCCAGTTTAATGAATAGGTCGCATATTTAAACACATAAACGAAGGTATGGAGTGATAAACATAATTAAACAATCCACGATAAAGTTAAGAAATCAATTTAAAACAAACCAAAAACATAGAACTTTCATTAAATGGCTAATAAACCCTAGGGTATTAGGCCCACAACCAGTGTATTAAACAAGCGTAACAAACAATTAAAATCAAACGATTAAGAGAGTAAAATTTACTTGATGTTCTTTTATGGATTAAGATCAATGCTTGACCTTGGTGTGCTGATCTTTTCTTCTAAAATTCATCATTAATGATTAATGGAATAAAAGAATATGATAATCACATTAAAACTCGTTTATTTTTTATTTGAGTCTTCTATTTATAATATAATGAAAAAGACCTCGATACGCCGTATCTAAAACAAGGTCGATACGACGTATTAGTTAGATCCCCTTGGATGTGCGCTACGTATTCATAATCAAACATTGATATCATTCCCAATTTACTTGGCTTTATTGTACTCAAACTAGTTATCTACATGATAAGGTGTATAGAGGCAAGAGGGATACGCATATTAGGAATAGGGTCAAACCGTTTTCTTGAGAAGATTTGAGCGCGGATACGCCGTATCTCTTTGTTGGATACGGCGGACTCGCAGAAATCAGTAATCTTCAAATAACTTCGTTTAGCTCTAAATTTAATGCGCCTTTAGTTGTCTTCACAAAAACACTCCCGTAATTACTGCATTTATCAAACTTTACAGCAATTAAGTACCACATAATGCAAAAATAAATATAAAAAGTGGCAAAACATATGGATTAAAGAATAATAAAGTGACGTTATTTGATGTCATCAGTTAGCGAAATGTGTTTCAAAGGGATTATAACTGGCTAAAGTTTCAAAATTGGCACAAATGGTCCTTATTGTTTATAACTTTTTCTATTTCCAATTTAAACTTATTCCTAAGTCTAGATAGTTGTTATAGGAAAAGACACATATTCCCCTTAAGTTTATAACTTAGAGTTATAATTCCAGATTTTGCCATTTTTTTCCCTAAAAGTTAAAACAAATAACATCTTAAGAACAGATTGAGTTACTAATACATTAACTCCCCTTCAATTGTTGATCCGTTATTGTTAAAACCTTTTTCCTTATATTCTAAGATGACTTTTTGAAAGATCATTTTTAAAAGAATTTGACTATTTCTCCCCCTCAAATAATGTCCCATTTTCTATTTAAAGAGCTGTAGACATTGTTTGAGTGATAGAAAAATTCTTTTGAAAATCTTTTAGATGAGAAACTGATATGTTTAATTATTTTTCAAAAACAACAATCAATAAAAACAAGAATTCTCTTGTTTTTCATAAATAAATGCACTGACACATACACTTATTTGATTAGATAGCACAGGTTGTGTCGCAAAGTAAACACAAGCCTTTGTATGTGTAGAATCCCGTATATCACTTCATAACCTATATCATACACGAATCCACTTAGAAATTTAGAGAGAGAGAAGAGAGAGAGAGATGGGAGAAAATAGAAAAGTGGAATTATTTAAAATGAAGCAACTAACTTTCCTAGTAGAAAAGGTACTTTTATACCCAACAATAATGACTGTTCGGATATTTGACTAAGGAGGACCCGGCTTCGGTTCCTGCTTAGGATTTAAACCCCGAAAACATATACAAATTAGATTAACTAACGAGACCCGATTCTGTGGCTTTCCTAATACAACAATAACTAATTGATTGACCGAGACATAAATACATAATGAACGAACTTCATGTACGACCTCCAATAATTTTGAGGCTAACAATCTCCCCGAAGTAGAGTTATTTATGACACTCTTCATATAGAACAACGATATTGCTTATCATCGTAAGCTCATGTGTCTGGTCTTCCTCTTTGTCTTTGATGTAGGCTGAGTTTCCTCCCATGCTTTGCGATCTTGACTTTTGATCCTTCGCATGTGTCTTTATCTCTACCATCTAGCGATCTTGAGTGTTTAACTAACATTCTCTTCTATGCTCATCTTTGAAAGCTTCAAATCAGAGTTTGCAGAATTCATTGTCTTTAAATCTTGAGCTTCATGAATTATTGTCTTTGTAGAATGAGCAAGAATATGTGTAATGAACGACTTTGGTTGATTGGGATACGTCCCACCGTTTTAACCTCAGTTTACGTTAGTGATAACTCGAGAAATTGATTTGAAATCAATCGACGTTTACTTGTAAAAGCGTTTTTGTAACACATCAAGAGTTTTAATCTTTTTATCAAAATTCATCAACCGTCAATTCATTTACTAGACCAAATCGATATCCAGTTGTCACAAGTTTGATTCATATAGAATCTCGCAAGTCACCTACCGAGAGCTTGTTTGAGGTTGACTCAAGCAGGATTTCCATCTTCATTGTGGATACTTATAGTATCACTCGGATGTTCTGGCAAATATCACAATGATATTGCGTAGGACTCTTGATAACAACTGTGAACTTGATGATGTTTCAACAGGTTTTTGAAATGGAATGTTCCTACGGCGAATTTAGATTAATCTCTTGGCTCTAGACTCGATTAGTGCATTTTGGTTTTAGTACTCGGAGTATGGATCATATTGCCACATGTTCAATATCAACGATCTCGGAGTGAGATGTCAATAGATAACGTGTGTATCTCCGTGACAAATGAGACAAGTTTCTGTTGAGAGAAACCCGAATGGCTGGGAAGGGTTGTGCATTGCATCACTGGGTCTATGATGTCATTTTCAATGTCAGCAATCAACTTGTGATTCTGACAGCATATGTATTGACCCGGTTTCTGCCTTAAGTTGTGTGGAGGGCTTCTTTCTTTAGACCCTTTATCCATACATTTCTTTTTAATTCTTCAACGCCTTCAATGCTTACCAAGACGTCATTACTAACACCTTGTTGTGATTGTTCCAGTGTTAGCTCAATCTTAGTCAGCATTATTCCCATATACATTCATTTTCCAATCATTACCAAAGGACTGCTATTGTCAAAACTTTGGATTTTTCCTTGGGTAGATACTAGCGGTTTCGGTTAGGAATCAGAGGATTGAATCCTAATCCTAACCACCTATGACTTCAGAACCATGAAATTAAGATTTGTATGGGTATAAGACGAACCATAAAACCGTTTTCTTACTTTTTAGCTATATGATTGAATAGATCATATTTTTAAATACAATTACTCCCTTGATTTTAAATAATAAACACATTAGTTTTTGAAATACCTTTTGATTAAAAAAATATGTCTTGAAAATCCGTGGGAGAAAATATAATCAGCATGAATGGTTTTGGAACATTTTGATAATGTTTGAATACATAATAGATTCGTTGTTGATGAATCCAAAAACATTAAGACTTTGTTTTTGAAAGACTCCCCCTCAAAAATAGGAACAATTGAGAAATTGGTTGTCTTTTGAAAACATTATGGGGATGAGTGTTGAACCCCAATTTTGAAAGAAAGAATGTCATCGAGAAATTCCTGAAAATTATGTTCAAACTTTTTGAAAAACCAATTTGAGTGACTTCTCTTCTAACGCTAAGGGTAAGACGCACCTGATATTACCCTGACCTTTTTCTTGAGCTAAAAAAATTGAAATCCTTGTAAGAACAGCTCAAGACCGAGAAACGTTAATTTTCTCGTTGTGAGGATAAGTTATAAACCTTCCTTTATTTGAAGTCCGGGTTATGTACTAATATTTGCACATAAGCCATTTAGAAAATTAGAAATGACATGTTTTGAAACTATTTGCAACTCTCGCTCGAACTACCAATGTTAGCAGCACCCTGTCAATGTTAATCAGACATATCAAGCAACGTAATGTATCGATTCCAAGAGAACATGTCGATAAAGATTCTTTTGGAAATTTTTCTGATTTCTATATTTTGTATATTTTCTTTTTTCTTTTTGGGAGGGGAAGTTATATATTTTTGTATTTTGCTTTTCTCAAAAATATGTACATGGGGTTTTGGATGTTTGATGATATAATCAAGCATCTTATTTTTGTCAGAACCTCCAGATCAGCTGGAGTCAAACATCTCATAACAATCTTTCAGACAAGATACTTAAACCGATCCTCAAGAAGGCTTTCGTAAACTTGTCAGCTAGTGGGTAATTCATTTCAGACAAAATATAATTCAATTATACCATTTTCAACCTAGTTCTTTATGAAATGATTCAGAGTATGTTAGTGCTTTTTTTCGCGAATGTTGTACAGGGGTTGCATAGATATTGCTATGCTGACTGAGAGTCGCAATACAACTGTTATTTTGTTGTAGTTGAAGCCATAATCTTTAAGCTGTGTCCTCATCCACATTACTTGAGCACAACTTGCAGATAACGCCACGTACTCTGCCTCTGCTGAAGACATTGCAGTGCAGTTCTGTTTCTTTGACATCCAACTTACTAGCTTATCACCAAGAACAGTATCCACCAGAAGTGCTTTTTGCGAAGTATCAATGCATCCGGCAGATGATCAGCTCAGGAAAAAGCTGTTAGTTCAAAGCCAGCATCCATTAGATACCATAGTCCATGTTAATGGTACCCTTTAGGGTATTTTAAAGATTCTTTTAAGCCTCTTAAGGTGCTTTTGAGTTGGTCGTGCTTGGAAAAACGGCCCAATAGCATACTGCTTGCACTAAGATTTGGTCTACTAATGTCAATACATGATTACCCGATTTTACTACGATAAACAGATTGGTCCTACGTTCTCCACACAAAATCTACATGTTTGGGTTTTGTAGCCAATGGTGTACCAATGGAGTGACAATTGTCCATATTATGCTTTTTCAGAATTTCTAAAGCGTACTTGGCCTGATTGATAAAAATACCTTTTGGGGACTGGTGGATCTGAAGTCCTAAAAAGAATTTCATCTCCCCCATTAAGGACATTTCAAATCTACTGTGCATTAACTTTTCAAATCTTTTTGAATATTTAGGGTTTGTAGACCCAAAAATTATGTCATCAACGTAAATCTGCACAAGTAGAATATCCTCCCCGTATTTTATCTTGAATAAAGTTGGGTCAATTGTACCTTTAGTAAAGCCTTTGGACATCAGGAAGTTTGATAGTTCATCGTACCAGGCTCTTGGAGCTTGCTTTAATCCATACAAAGCTTTCCTGAGAAGGTAGACTTTTTCTGGATGATCTGGATCAACGAACCCTTCTGGCTGAGCAACATAAACCTCCTCCTTCAGTGGACCATTAAGAAATGCCGTTTTCACGTCCATCTGATAGATTGGAAAAGACTTGTGTGCTGCGTGGGCAACGAAAATCCGAACTGCTTCCAAGCGAGCAACTGGTGCAAATGATTCTTCAAAATCAACACCTTCTTCCTGAGCATAACCTTTAGCTACAAGTCGCGCTTTGTTGCGAATTACAGTCTGATCTTCATCCTTCTTGTTCTTCCATAACCACTTTAGCTTTATAATCATCTTGCCAAATGGTTTGTCGACTAGTTCCCAGACTTTTAGTCTGTCGAACTGATGAAGTTCATCCTGCATTGCTTCGATCCATGCAGAATCAGCCATTGCCTCCTTAATGTTCTTCGGTTCAACAATACTCACCGTGAGCGCGAACATACACATTTCAGGATCTGTGGCAAGCTGTCGTCTTGTTTGAACTGGCATGGTTGGATTTCCACGAACTTGTTCTAATGGATGATCTCTGGTCCATCGGTAATCATGACTTTGTGGTTGAAATGAATGCACATCGGTATTATCAATGTTGCGTGAGGAAGACTCACCAATTTCTTGTACCCGTGTACAAAAAGGATTGATAAATTCAGCTTCTTGAAATGATGCATTCGGTGCTTGATCATTGTTGTTTTCCTCAGCTTGATCGTGTGTTGGATTGTAATATTCTTCAAGTAAAGGACTGAAGAGAAATTCCAACCCTTGTTGTGACGAATCTGTCTTCTCTGCTGTAGGAACAACATTTTGTCTTGGGGGCACAGGGTCAGAGTTGTCATAATCTGACGCCTTTTGTCCTTGAGGAACGAGGCCTGAAGAGACATTTTCAATAGACATCTCTTGTCGTTGTGGTGCGAGGTCTGAACTGTTGTGATCAGACATCATTTGATGAAGAACGAGGCCTGAACTGATGTGAACAGACGTCATTTCCATGAAGACCGAGGCTTGATCTGCTGCGATCAAACGTCTTTTGAACATTGAGGAACGGGGCCTGAAGTGTTATTTTCATACAATCGATCACGAAATTAGAAATAGAAAGGAGAAAGAAAGAGTTGTTCTAGAGAGAGAAAGAAGAGAGAGAAATGAGAGAAAAGAGAAAAGATATTTCTTAGATATTTTGAACAACTACTTTTCCAAGTGGAAAAGTTCCTTATATACCCCGACACTTAAAAGTGACGCGCGGGATATTTAACTAGGACCCGGGCTCGGGTTTTGCTTGGGATTAAACCC
>BQNB010124254.1:5352-19967 GCA_026074375.1 Tanacetum coccineum
TATTTTAATAAACATCAGTGAAGAATTACTCTTCCATCGGAGCTATGCATGATCTGGCCTTTAAGCTCGAGTATGTGCATCCTTATTTAGATGGTGTAAGTAATCCCCGAAACCGTACTTTATGTTGGTGATTTTGCATCACCAATATGATGTAAGTATAATAGATTGACTTAGTTGACCAATGTGTAATCATGATAAATGTTCAACAAGTAAGGGTTGTGCGGAGTGCACACTTTTATGACGTTATTATGATTATCATTCGGGGGCGAAGCCCCCGAATCACGAGGGTCCGGGGGCAGCGCCCCTGGTAGCAGGGTCCAAGGGGCGGCAGCCCCTGGCAGGGTCCAAGGGGCAGAGCCCCTGGCTGGACTTAATTTTGGTATAAAGTGCTATGTTAAAAACGCACTTGAAAATAAAATTCCCGGAATTATGGACTTAATTTTGCCCGTTGATATATCTGATTCGGTGGTTAAATAACTGCTATGGCAGTTACAACCGAATATTCAATTTAGTTGGTCATATATTCCTCTTCTATCTCTGGTTCGGTTTCATAACATCAAAAACATATTCTCAATTCTAATATGAGTTTTACCCGATTTAAGATTTCGATAGAACCATCGAAATACTTCAATCTGAAAGTGTTTACACGACTCTCAGATTTCTGTGATCAATTTTATACAACATATGGTAAGCTTGAAATGACTTCATTTTTGTTAACAAGTAACAACAATGATGTGATTGATAGTATTTTATGCATAAAGTGTAACTAGGTGTTCATCTTTATAATATTACTATGGTGTAAGGAGGACCTGCCAATAAAAAAATACATACGAGTTTACTCGGTTTCATTAAAGAATAGAAACTTTAACTACTAGCAGCTCAATGATGCATAGAGTTGATAATTTTTTCTTATAATTTGTCAACTTTTTCTAGAATAATATAAGTCGTCAATCTTGGCTGCTGCACAGTAAACTAATAGTTGCTTTTGTTAAGATTTCGATCTTAATTTTAGCATCTTACAATTTTACGGTTTTACGATATTGGAAAGCAAAAACGATCCTAATTTTACGTAAGATCTTTGTAAGCATAAGATCTTATTGAATCATGATCTTGAACATAGGATCTTATGATCTAGTCTGATCCGATCTTACTTTTCTTGAAACACAAACTAAAAAACTTCAAAGTTATGGATTATGTTTTACAGAATTTAAACAACATGTTAATCTTTTTAAACATTTCATAATCATAATTTAAGATAACATTTTCATTAAACATTGATATAATTTTATGATTATGATATATAATAATTGGGCAAATGGCACAAAAGTGTGCTCAACTTAAGAGTCATTTTCGGTCAAGGTATCGCATTTTTTTTGCATAAAAAGACACTCAAACATATTTTCTTTGCCAATTTGGCTATTTTCGTCAAATATTTAACGATCATCCGTTAAATTTTACATTTCAAGTCCACCGCCGATACCACCACCATCAATCATCGTCCTCACCGCCAAGCCTGCCCACCACCATCACAACAAAGCACCGTCTCTAACACCAGCCCTACCCACCACCGCCTCAAACCACCAGCCGCACCCACCTCCACCGCCACAAACCGCCAACCCGCCATCACCACCGACCATCGTCGCCACCACCAACCTCACCCATACACCAATACCACCACCAACCTCACCTATCATCATTTTACACCAACGCCACCCAACACTTCGTCACCACCATTATCACCCACAAACCAACACCGTCCCCATTACCATCATAACCCGCTGTGGTCCTCACCAACATACCCATCCATCACTGCCATCGGTGGTTGGCGGTGGTAGTGGTTGAGGTTGAGGTTGGTGGTTTGTGGTAATGGTGGATAGCGTTAGTGATTTACGGCGGTGGTGGGTGGGGTTGGTGGTGGAGGAAGTGCTTGGTAGTGATGGTAGTGGGGCGTCTTGGTGGTGGTGACGATGATTGGTGGTGGTGGTAGCGGCCAGTAGACTTGAAATGTAAAACTTAATAGATTTATCGAAAATACTCAAATTGGCAAAAAAAAAAAGTTTGGTACCTTTTTATGCAAGAAAAAAAATGCAATACCTTGATTGAAAATGATCATTAAGTTGGTATCTTTTTGTGTCATTTGCCTATAATAATTTGTAGATTTGTTTACAAAGACTATTAAGAAAAAATGTTTGCTTAAAGTCGCCCGGTGCAACGCGAGGGTATATCCTTCTCGTATAATACATTGTGCGCCATAATAAAAAAACGTATGAAGAGTAAAATAAGAGGGATAAATAGTCAATGTACAGTATTAACGGCCGTTACTTAACGGTCGGTCGTTAAGTAACGATCGTTAACTTTTTTTTTAACTTTAATGTTAAAAAAATATTACTCCAACACAGATTTTACGTAATTGGTCCTTCATCTTTGTGAATTATCCTCGGGGTTATCAAGTTACGAGAATAATCCTGAGGTTATCCGTCGGTTGCAAAGTTAGTCCTTAACGTAAAACCTTGCGCTCCGCAGCGTAGCGCAGGCGCAAAACCTCGTTCTAATACAAAAAGGAAGTTTAATTTACAACTAGGAAAAATAATTATAGCACTTGTATATGCATGCAGAACCAAAAGCAATAGTTGCAGCTATAAAGGTGTTAATTTGTTACATAACAGAAAAAATGCAGACTGTTTGGCTATTTGTATATCATTGAGTAATGTTATTGAAACTCAGACTTTTGACTTTGATTCGATCAGCATAAGTTGGCATGGGTGACTCCTCCCTGAATGACACCGCTTCCAGATTCTTTCGACCAATAGAGGGAATGTGCGATGTTCGTATGGTTTGTATCTCTACAGCTACTTCTTTCATCGTTGAAGTTAATTCAACATAAGTTGGAACGGGTACCTCCTCCTCATAAATCACTGATCCGGTATTAGCTTGAACTAAGGAGCGAAGATTTGACATTCTTATGGTTTCTAACTCTATGGCTACTTCTTTCATTGTTGGACGATTCTTTCCGATTGGATTTAAGCATCGCTTTGAAAGGTTAGCAACTAGAAGAAGCTCATCCATAGTACCCTCTTTAATCACCATTGCATCAAAAATTGACATAACACGCCCTTCTTCCATAGCCAACATAAAGTGTGTAGCCAGACATATGTTTTCATCAGATCTAGCTAAGGATATTGGCTTTTCTCCAGTCAAAAGCTCAACCAAAACAACTCCGAAACTATAGACGTCACTTTTTTCAGTTAATAGGCTAGATTGGAGATACTCGGGATCTAGGTAGCCAAATGTGCCTTTGACTAAGGTAGTCAAGTGAGTTTGATCCATTGAGACGAACCTTGAAGTTCCAAAGTCGGATACTTTGTCTCTGTACTTATCATCTAAAAGTATATTAGTGGTTTTGATATCCCTATGATATATTGGAATGGATGTGGCTGAATGCAAGTAAGCAAGTGCTCCTGCAACCTCTGTAGCAATTCGTAATCTCATGTTCAAAGAAATTGGGAACCCTTCTTTTTCATTGTGAATATGGTCATACAAGGTTCCATTTGAAACAAATTCAGAAACGAGCAGAGGCACCTCCGTCTCTAAACAACATCCCAATAGTCTGACCACATTCCTATGATTAACTTGTGAAAGAATGACCACTTCATTGATAAACTGCTCTATCTGGCTTTCATCGGCTATCTTTGATTTCTTGACTGCTACGATCCTTCCATCAACTAACATACCTTTGTAGACTGTACCATGACCTCCTCGCCCAAGAATTCTATTCTCGTTGAAGTTGTCAGTGGCCTTCTCTAACTCACGTGATGTGAATAGTATGGTTTTATGAACTAAAGACGGGTCAGCTTCTTTTTGTTGTTTCAAAAGTAATTTACCATTAACGCGCTTAAAAACACTCTCTCTCCGTCTTCTGGTTTTGGTTTTCTTGTATACTTTATATGACGCACAGATGATTGCTGTGATCAAAACAATTATAGTACTTATGCCAACACCTGAATGAAGACCAATACAAAAGCCGATAGTTGGTTACTATATTGTCTAACTGCTTTAAAAGAAATCAACAAGTCAGTGTCGTAGCTCAAAGGTTTTATCCCTTGGTAACTTTTTTAGCTATCGTAATTAAAGCTACTTAATTAGAGCTCTAATTTTCATACTATTCTGCCCTTTTTTCATGGTTACATTACAGCTTTCAAAAATGTCTATAGTTAACACTTCAGTTTTTATTTGTCGAAAAGGTGTTGCATTTGCCACAAGGGTCACATATATATACCTTTTTTGCAGACAAATTAAGCCAACCTAATTAATCTAGTTATTTGATTCAAGAGTAATAAGAACTAAAGTTTATCGAACATGTGCTAACAAAGAAATGGTAGAGAAATTTATAACCCATGGATATGAAACAAATAAATAAATTAAGCAGTACTTGGCTGAGCCCTTAAGAGTTAAGATCATCTCCAGTGTTAATTAGCACTGTAAATTTGCACTAAGATGAGGTCAAAAAAGGACCATTTTAGAAACTTACAAAAATATAAAAGATCTTATATAAGTATATTTTCAAATTTGACAATCTTTGTATAAACTCTATGTTTTTTAAAAAAAAAACTCCGACTTTATTAGTGCAAAATGTAGATATAATGCACACGTTTTAGATGCTCTTAGTATCTTGAGACATGGAGTGCATTCTTAGGCACCTCAGATACCTAGATAGTAATGGGGTATGCTCCGCTAAATAACTAGACGGAACCTGAACAGATAGCCTAGAATATAAGCACGGGGAACAGGCATTACCTAGAATAGTACCCAAGTGTGATTTTTATTTAGGCTCGGGCCTTACGCCTCCAAGGAAAAGAGTATGAGTACAAGTTTGTCTCCATTTGGTAGCCAAACCATCAACGCTATATTTTTCCTCATTGTAACAGAAACCTCCATTATCCTTGCACCTTGTACACTCTTCGGTATCTAATTTAAGAGCAGGTCATATAAGAGACGGTTACAGGGTAAAACAGCAAACACGCAAATAAATACTAGTACTAATCAAATATATAATTACATACCATAGCATCCATTGAATAAATAAGGGTTTCCGTTTAATGGCTTATCATGGTAGCATTTCCAAGTGTCTACTGATGTACCATTACCAAGATCCACTATAACTCTTGACTTCCCGTTGTAGTTGCAACAAGTGACATGGTCGTAGTCAAGGTCTCCTAGAGTCCACAGAAGTGATACTGCAATGCGAGCGTTACCAGAAAACCTTCCTTTACCATATGAATTCTTATCTACCAAGAAGGCAGACCCACAAGCTCTATCTCCATTCTGACTTACCAAACCCGTGACATTCATGCCGAACGACTTGAGATAACCGGGAACTGTGGTTTGGCAACAACTCATGCCAAAGCAGTCATTACTATCATTAAAAGCATCATTGTCACAAGTGGCGGAACACCCGGTGAGAACACTACCATGATCATCCATCATGACAGCATTTCCACACCCCTCGAAAACAAACCTATTGTAAGATTTGGAAAACAGGAAGGGGCTCCTACCAAGATCGACGCTCTTGGTCTGGCCGCATTTAGAGATTGTTGGCATATTAACTGTGACTCTTTGATTTTCCAAGTCTACACCTACAACTTCAAGGTGATCGAGTGCAGATAAATATGGCGTAGAGGAGTTGCAATCAACGTTGTACCATTCATTGACAGAACAATTTGCCCCGATTCCAAAAGGGTATGGAATCCTCACGTTCCCACACTTATCGTTGCACCCTTGCTTGGCATAGTTTGGAACTTGTATAGATGTTGCTATAATTGGAAGGAAAATAAGTAGTAAATAGTATGCTTGAAATGACTTCATTTTTGTTTGCAACAATGATAATTAGCTAGGTGTTAATCTTTATAGTTATGGTGGAATACTGCGTGTTTACGCGGTCTTGGAAAACTTAAAACTTTCAATACTACTGACTCGATATGATTATGCATGCATGTTTGATGAGCTGGTACTACTTATTTCAATCAAATATTCATTTTTTTTAAAGTCGTCAATCTTGGCTGCTACATAGTGTAGTAAATTAAGGGTTGTATTAGTTTAATCTTCTTTTTTTACTATATGTTATAAATCAGATTATTCCCTGCCTTGCTGAAAAGAGAAAAGACACGCTGTGGGCTTTCTTTATTTATCATGTGTAATGTATCTCTTAGCAATAAAATTTACTACAGTATATATTAATTAGCTTGTTTGACCATACTCGATGCAAGTTACATCACAAATGTACTCTTAACTCATGGCAAAATATTTCCTCACGTTGACCACATTCTTCTGCCAAGCATAACCTTCGCCTCGCCTGAACCCAAGCCTATACGAGGGACTGAATTTGACCCATTGGCATCATTAAGAGGTCAACGGTAACTGTTCAAGAAGGAATCACCTATATATAATCCCCATAGTCGCATTTTTAGACACCAGAAACTAACTTTCCTGCTCCCCAAGTCTGTTTCTTTCTTGCCAAATCTGTGTACTTTGTAACTATTGGATACAATTGTTGCTGCCAGAAACCCTTTATGTTTAGTAAAGTCAATAGGTTTTTCACCATTTTGAGGGAAATCACAATGTTTGGAAGTACACGGATTTTATGTACCCATAAAAATATATAAGAAACAAAGATGATTAAATGCATGCACAAACAGAAAATGTCTACAGTTCAGTGTCTAGACTAGACAATATCCTAGTTTGCATAAACTACAGAATTTCTGTTGAAACGAATGACAGGTTTCAGTTCAGTGTCTCACATGTCATGTGCATGACTGGTGTGTCAATCTCGCTTCTTATACCATAAAGCCATCACTCATGCACTCACCACAAAATTCACAATATTCAGAATAATAAAAGCACTAATTCATCGCATTCTACACATCATATTGCACAAGAAACCCTTTTTGAAATTCCCAAAATGCAAAAAGAAGATACAAATAATTACTACTATACTAGCGTTATAAGAGTCAACTCCATTTCCCACAATTTGACTTGTTTTTCCCTTGCAAGAGCTTCATTCTGACAAAATTCTCAAGTAGGTTTCCCATGTCTCCATCACGCATAGTTAATGGTTTTAATCAGAAGACATTCAAGATTGTGGTATCAGTAATCGAATCTAACCAGGGTGGTCAGAGATCTTCACATGAACACGAAACATGGTTAAGTTAATCTAAACTCACTATACGACAGCAGCTTCAACTTCCTCCAACTCTGTTTCTGAAGCTGAAATCAAGGAAGCTGACTGAATCTTTCCGGCATGCTCAAGCCTCATCAGTATCACTCCCCTGAGATGTTTATAATTAGAACCATGGACGTGTTTTCACAAATACTAAAAGAAGCAAGGCTTTATACATAATTTATTTACAAAAATATAAAGAAGCATATCAATAGTACAATAAACTGGTAATTTTTATATAGTGATCACATGATAAGAGATGACTCACATAGTCCAGACATTGATAAATTATATGCCTGGACAATCATATATTTATAAAATCCCTTTTTGTTTACCTTGCATAGCGTGATTGTATAGGAATATCCCTGACTTTAATTCGGTTCACTGTGCCACTCTGACTCACGAGAACAACTTGTTCATCGCTCTCACCATCATCTGATAATACACAAGAAAAATTATCAATTGTCCTGGCAGCTTTATAACCCGTGCACCAGACAGAAACTAGGAAACCAAATTACCTTCTGAAGTGAAACCAACTACAAAAACAGCAGCTAGGCGGTCTTCGGATGAAAACTAAAATTATTTAAAATAAAAGTATATCATAATATTATCAAAGCACAGTGAAAATAACGGAAGAATGAAAGATGGGAAATAAGTATATTCAGATTAAACTTGTAACATACCTTGTAACCTATTAAACCAACCCTGTTCAAAGGAGACTGACGGAAACGGCTAAGAGGAACTCGTTTGCCATAACCATTCTCGGACACAAACAGTAGCCATGGGCCATCTGTTCTCTTACTGCACATAGAAAAGTTGATTTAGTAATATAACTTTAAACAAAATACTATAAAAATATAAACACAGTAAAAGAAATTACTGGCTGTGGTGATCGTCAGGCAATATCTCTATTCCATCCTGTTTTGTTGAAGGTATAATATCCACACATGCCATTCTATCACCTTCTTTAAGTCTCATTGCAGCCGCACCGCGGGTATTTCTTCCTTGTGCTCGGATCTACAAAAAGGTAAAGATAAAATTCAGTTAACCTTTGGGTTATTTTGTTTAATACTTTAGGACATTGAAAAGAAGTAAAAATAAAGAACTTACAATCTCGCACGAACTAAGAATAACTAATCCATTTTGTGAAGCCATTGCAACATAGTCTTCATTTGTGCAATGACGAACCCATTTCAGTGAATCACCAGGAACCTAATCAAGAGATATTGTATTCTTCTTAGTAAATGTGGCAAAGTTAACTCATTTATACATGGAAACAGGGTCAATTCGGGTTGTATTATAATAGTAACTGGTCAGATGGGTAGAATTATATGAATAGCTAAAAAATGAAGCGGATCAAATGGGTTGCACAAGTAAACGGGTCAAAATTCCCATGCTTAGGTCATTAATCTTTGTAAACCTCTTGTTTTTTTCAAAATTACACATTTTTGGTAATCATACTCGACACATTCTTATCTACTTAACAATGTACAAAGTAATGTTAGTAGGTCGAGCCGGCCGCACATATAAATAGCCTGTTTTGACATAAAAAATGTGTTGACCTGTGACCTGATCCACCCCTTTCACCACCTTTATAGTTTAGCATTAAACATCAAGTAATACAGGAAGATGACAAACCAGTTGAAGTGCTATTATCCCCGTTTGCCTAATAGATGAGAAGTACATCAAAGATACTTTTTTAATGTAGCCATTTGCAGTTAGCATCAAAAGATACTGATCTTCAGCAAATTCACTAACGGGAATAATAGAGGTAATTCTTTCACCATCTGATAATGACAAAATCTGAATCACACACAAGTAGACATAAAAAACTAGTCAGCACAAGGGCATAAAGGTCAAATGCCTTGTTCGTGAAATTTTTTGATGATTTAGCATACCTGTATCAGGGGTGTACCAGCTGCTGCACGAGAACATTCCGGAATTTTGTATGCATATGCGGAATACACGATACCCTTGTCGCTACACAAAGATAGATTTTTTAAGTAATTTATCATTTCATGTTGACGATCAGGTTTACTGGTGTCAAAATACAGAAAATTGTCTGCTCTCGACTGTTTCTCATTACAAATATTATGTCCCATTTTATATATATTTAAGTACAGATATATTTTGTTTAAAATCTCTAGCAAAAAAGTTTATATATGCTAATGTCGAAACTCAGATTGACCAAACTCAGAATAGCTTTCATATTGAGTGTTTTTATGCTGACATCGACACTCACTTTAATCCAAATCTAGTGTTTCAATAATAAATGCCACATGTATAAGTACTTAAATTGTCAAACAAAACATTTTATGTTAACAGAAAACATGCTAAAAATAAATTGGAAGTTGTTAAAAGCACCTGAAATATAGGAGACGGTCATGTGCACGACAAACAAGAAAGTCAGACATTGTGTCATTGACCCTCAGCTTTCCAACTGATTTACCAATCGTTCCACGGTTTTGTAGATTGAAAGTGTCAGGCTTCATTCTTTTCACATATCCTTTTTCACTAAGGGCCTGCTTGTACAATATAAGATCTTACAGTAAGTTAAAAATGTTCAAAATAATGTTTAATCGAGTGCTTAGAGTTTCTAAGTTACCAATAGCATTTCTTCATTGGGGATAACATCCATTTCATCGAGTGTGCCATTATCAGCATCCTCCAGAGCTGAACGTCGTGGAGTTGAGAATTTATTCTTGATCTCACTTGCTTCTTGTTCAATTAACTAAGTAGCAAGTAAATTAAGGTTCAGCAGATGCTATATATTTTACGGAGTAATAGAGAAATGCGAGTATAAAACTTAGCATTGTAATTATAAAAGTCCACCTGCAGGATTTGCTTTTTGCTTGATAGAAGTTCTTCCAAGTGACATATCTGTTCTAATAAGGATTTTCCTTCATTAATGTACTTACTTCTCTGCAAAGCAACAAAAAAGGTATATTCGTTATGTGTGTTTCTATTAGTTAAAAGGACGATTAAAATAGCGGGCTTTTAGAATTATCGCAACAGATAAGAAAAAATGTTGCACCTCAAGCAATGTAAGTCTTCGTAAGTTAATATCCAATATTGCTTCAGCTTGCTTTTCAGACAAATGAAATTCTGCAATACAGATAATAATCAACGTTACGTATGATAATCTACACTACAGAAACAAATTTATCTTGCAGATTCCCAAGAATACCACTTCCACATGGAAATGACTATAAAATTGTGGTTCAGTAGAAGCTGTTCTTATGATATAACATCATATGAAAATGACTTTATATCATGAAATGTAAATGCAAGTAAAAGATTAGGGCAAGTCGCCATATATAAAGGATGAAACAGTGGGGCTTACTTTTTCTCAGATCAGCTGATGCCATTGAGTTGCTTGTAGATTTTCTGATTACGTCAATTACATCATCAATATTATCAAGCCCAATTATGATACCCTTGAAATACCCAAAAATAAATAGTCAATACTTCAAGTAAACAAATGCTGAGCAGGAAATTTTATGTGTACATGCATAAAGGTGTAAACTGAAATACAAGCAAATACAATGCTTATGTATCTTAGATCTTAAACCGATTAAAATTGCTCTAAAATCAATAGTAATTACGTTATTCAAAGGAGCTAAAATCGAATACAATCCGAATTACAATAATAACCGATGGACCTTAGCTTGTCCAGTGTAGTCAAAAGCGAGAAAAGCGAGCGCTTAAGCGAAGAAGCGAAGCGAAGCGCCCTAAAGCGCTTTGATTCCAAAGAAGCGAGGCGTTTTACTAGAGCGAGAAAAAGCGTTGTCAGGCGACCGAAAAGCGACAGAAAAGCGCTCGCTTTTTTGTATAACGGCTAGTTTTTTATTTTTTAGCTAATGAAGTTGTACAGCCGACCCTAATATTTTAAATTAGGTTAAATAATTACAAAACTAACCCTTTAGTATAATATTATAAATACTAACACTTATTAACAATTATTAATCACACAATCCTCTCTTCCCACGTTTCATACTTTCACTTATCATTCTTTATTTCACGCCGGCCCTACCACCATCCATCCAAGCTAGTGCTAGTGGTGTAAATGAGCTGAGGCATTATACAAGAAGAAATTCATCGGCATCTACAAGTAGGACATCTACAAGTACGACACTCTATGATGAATCCAACGAGGATCTTGTAGATGAAGATGATATAGTGGATCTCGGAAACGATGGGGAAATAAAAAATGAGAACTTAGACGATTTTTCCGAATAAAAATAGTAGAGTTTAGGCTTTAAGTATTTGAATAAACTTATCTTTTGTGGTCTTTTTATATTAAAAATGAAGATTTAAGATAATTATGTTTTTATTTAATCATTGTTTTCACACTAGACACTATTATATGCACAAAAGGTAAAAAGTTAACTGAAGCGCTCGCTTTTGTCGCTTCTCGCTTCTCGCTTTAGGGAAAGGCATGTCGCTTTGAGGTCGCTTTCGCCTTTAACTACCTTAGTTATGCATGTGTAGGAATTGTTCAAGTGGGAAGGTTTGAGTGATGTGTTGGTCCATGATGCGTGGGAGAATAGTATGAACAAGCGTTTAGGTGACACGTTGACTGGTACACCAAGTACTACAAGTTGTACTGGTGCGTCATCCTCGGGATCCAAATATGTTCAGGTGTGTTTCTTTCTTTTATATACAAACAACTTTAAATTAAGCTTTGTCTATGTTAAGAAGGTGATTCTTAAGAAGTTTTAATGGTAGGAAGATAAAATGATTTTGTAGGCTTACTAGTTCTGTCGTCTGTAATTTTTTTACTAGTGCATGTAGGCTTCTATGTTTGTTTCCTGTCTATAACCCTTGCAGTGCTTCATTATTGAACCTTAAGCCCTCAGCATACTTGTTTTTGCTATATGCTAATCTTTTTGGTCTAGTTTAGGCTTATAAGTTTGTGTCTTGCCTATAACCACTGCCATGTTCCATCGTTGAACCTAAATTTCTAGGTAATTAAGAATGATCTGATGAGTTTCATATATGTGGCATACTTAGTTACTATCTGCCTGCAAGGCTGGAACATATGCTCAAAAACTTAAAACCTATGTAGTTAAGTATACGGTTAGCAACCTCTGGATTTTATAAGTCATAGACCACAATTCCTAGATGATAATTTAAATTAAATGATTAGTTTTAATATAAGAAGTTTATAATAAGAGACATGTATTAACTAACAAACTGATAAGAAATCATCAAAGACTAGAGATTATGCTAACTTTGGATTCCTCTAGGTAATAAATTAAAACCGAGTTCCTTTTATCAACTAGATATTCATATCAGAGATGTGCTAGACATTCCAATAAAAAATCTAGATAAAAAGTCATCTTGTTGAAATAACTTCTATGATTCAAAGATGAAGAGTGCAAAAATCAATTAAAATATTAGATAAACTGGTAAGGTTTCACCACCTTTCTTACACATATCAGTGTACTTAATCAGATCTGGGAAACATCAGCAAATGTATCTAAGTTCTCTCAAATTTCATTCACAATTCCAAATTATGTAATATGTTTGCATAGAATCGTATGGATGCACTGTAGTATTATGGGTTGGATTTGTTTATCAGAACATATGATGTGGTTTGTTATGGTTATTTTACTTGCCATTGTACATAATATGAGTTTATGTTGGATTGCTTGCGATGTTGCATGTCTTATGTGTTTAAAATGAGCTATGATGTTTACCTATATGCTATGCGTGCTTTAAGCTAGATGCACAATAACCAGAGTGGGTTATGATTCAATTTACTAATAACTACAAGCAACCTAAGTAACATTACTAGTAACAAGGCCCTACTCCTATAGTCTTACTTTTATTTTCTTGTTCGTTACATGCACAACCTAACATATCATGATCCTAGTTTATCCTTTATAAATTTTATAAGCTATTAACACGTTTACATATGAGCTGAAACCTATATTTCAAAAAACTAAAATTTGAATTTGTTATGTTCAAGAACTATCTTGATAGTGTTCGTGGAAAGTTAAAGGAATAAGTGAAAGTCAACCTTAAGGAAGAAATGAAAGTCGACCTCAAGGAAGAAATGAAAGCTGGTCTCAAGGAAGAAACGAAGAATGAGCTTAAGGAAGAAATGCGTGAAGAGCTAAAAGAAGAAATGCGTGAAGAGCTCAAGGAAGAAATGCGTGCAGAAATTCAAGATATGCTTGTTGCTTATGGTATCAAGAGTCGTGTTACCCACCAAAAAAATGAAGCAAGGTAATGCAAGTGGTCGTACATCTTGAACATTTTTGTAGCTAAGGTAATGCATAGGTGGTCGGAAATGATGGATATGCTTCCATTTCTTGTGGTTTGTGAGGGTTGCGTGGGTGGGAAGGGTTAGTGTGTTGGTTGTAGCACTGATGGTTTTGAGTGGGGTGGGGGGTCTTGCGGAAGGGGTTGTACGTAAGATCTGATGGTTCAGTGCTTTACAGGTATGTCTGTAGGATTTAGTGGCTATTAAGTTCGATCTCAGGTCTTTAGTTGTGTTTTGATGGGCTAGTGATGGATAATGTATTTGTTTATGGTAATGGAATTTGGATTTGTATTAGCGTATGGTTAGTGCGTCTTTTGTAGTGTTGTATGGTTGTTCATTGCTAATGTTGGGGTAGTTTTAATAGTTTTGTACGTAGGTCTAGTGAAATAGTAGGTCTTTAACATAATTGAGGGTAGTCTTTGAACAAGAGGTGTTGTAGTTGTTGGGAGGAGTTACTGCAATGTAGATGGAGCACCACTAACACCATATGTGGTGGTATTATTGTCTATTAGTCTATTATGTTGCTATCGTACTTTGTACTAGCAGACCATATTTTTGTAGTCTACTATAGCATTTTTCTTAAAAAATGCGCTATGATCAAAATTTCCAATCTAGAGAAATCGGAGTAGTTTGTGTGATTATGCTCAAATATGCAGTGATGTAGATTGAACGATCCGTTGATGATTTTAAGCAACCAATAATTTAGTTAGTGACGGTAATTGGGTGTGTTGGAGACAATACTTTTTTAGTGGCTGTGATTATTACAATAGGTAATTATAAAGAGAGCTAATGGTGTTCTGTTCTTAGTTGGCGACGTTATTTATTGCGCACTGATGGAAAGAATAATCTGTCTTAAGTAGCGATGGAAAAACAACAAAATTGTTGACCGATTATTAGAAATAGATGAGTGACTGCTTTGTCGTTACTATTAGCGACAGAAACTTTGTCACTAAGCTGTCACTTTATGGTCGAATCAAATTTAATATAAGTAACTTTATAAAGGCTCTAGCAAGGGCCTAGAGACCGACAATCCATTGCTGAAACTCTAATACTTTTGTCACTGAACTTGTCACTAAAATTTTGCGAGGCTCTTTTTTGAGATGGAATATATCCGTCACCATTCCGTTGTTG